>CM055274.1:29694586-29972727 GCA_029237695.1 Conchocele bisecta
CAGTAAGTGATCGTTGCAAGATAACATGTTCTTGCCCGTAAATGTGTCTGCACCTGTAGCCTATTTCATCAACATTGAAAAGTATACTTTAGTAGCAAAGTATACTTTGAGGGAGAAATTTTCAATTTTTTGAAAAATTTATTAATTTTTATTATACTGAATTTATTACATTATCACAGCCATTTAATTGCTGTGATAATGTAATAAATTCAGTATAATAATTCTGCATACTTTTAATCATAAAATATATGCATTTGTTAGTTCTATATGAAATAATGCATTTCAGGAAAAATAAATGATTACTCCCTCAAAGTATACTTTGCTAGTAAAGTATACTTTGCAATGTTGATGAAATAGGCCCCTGGGACTTATGGATTTTGACCAGTGTAGCTATTGATCAAATAGCACACTCCTGTAGCCTGATAACGATCTATATTGCTTGTTCGAAGCATATGCGGAATACTCGGACCTAGATAGGACCCAATTCTTGGCTCATGTGAAAAAGTTACCCCACCCACCCATTTCCATACACTATACCTTACAGCCTTTTCCGGAATAGGCTGTAAGGTATAGTGTATGGAAATGGGTGGGTGGGGTAACGTTTTCACATGAGCCAAGTATTGTGTCCTAAGTCCGAGTCTTCCACCTGTGGTTCAAAGCATGCCGGGTGTTTTATTGATGGAATGGCGAACAGTGCGGATTCTGATCAGACTGTGCGGATGCACAGGCTGATCTGGATCTACACTGGTCGCCAATTTCTCCAGTCAGGGAAACAAATGTCACTTGAGATATAGAACATGAAGGAATATACACATTACAGTTGAAAACCGTGGAAACACACAATATGAGGAATTGTGGTTAGTTCTTTCAATACTAAATACCACTGTCTGTTCCACGTTTTGTTGCCGACAAACTTTTGGCAATTAACCACATTCAATCTAAAACATATTTAAATGTAAATAATTTTTCATCAATAACAAAATATGCACACTCCCTAACACATTTTATTTGATGAAATTCTATTGATTTTATTGCGAAAAAACTATTTTCCTATGGGAATTTAACATGGGGGCTAAAATAGATTTTTATACATATTTTTATCCAAGCATATTTGCTTGGATATAGTCCTTATACGGTTTTTGAGACCTCACATGTTTTATGCAAATGAGTAATTGTCGACCAACGAACGTACTTCATGCTTCATGATTCTAGCTACGCCACGTGAGAGAGTTCCAAAGCGAGCGGTGCATTATGAACGTGTCACTCACATTTTTGGCCAGCTACATTTTTTTTCAGCTACAGTTATATTTTTAAAAACAGTTTGTGATTTTTATAAAATATTAACTGTCGTGTTTCATAATAAATATTTTGTTAGGAAGGTTATATTTTTAGCGCAATGATCGACCGCTCCACATGTAATTTATACGTAGTTATACGCCATGAAAAATAGTTCTGATAGTGAGCTAACATTATATTGTGTAGTGTAATACATGTGTTGTTAATTTTTCTGTACGACATATTTATATTACAAAATGTTTAATTTAATATAATATAAACTGACATGTATTAATTTGAGTATATTATTTTTCACGCGCAATGATACAATTAACCTCGTGTCTCATGAAAAGTAGCTTCCGCCATTTTATGCCGACAAATTACAGAATCGTTTACATAGTCATAGGTCAATGGCTCGATAAAATCCAACATTGGACAGCGAAATGATGATGACTTAAAACAGAAACATTGTTTTTTGACAGTTACATACCGCATGCTTTAAATAATCATCTTGAGCCATCGATAGTATTAATCAGTGTCCATTTTACTTAAAACATCAACTAATCTATAATGACGTTACACAGAAAATGCAGTACGATACACTTCACA
This sequence comes from Conchocele bisecta, assembly GCA_029237695.1. NCBI lineage: Eukaryota > Metazoa > Mollusca > Bivalvia > Lucinida > Thyasiridae > Conchocele > Conchocele bisecta. Next base: position 29,696,471 of record CM055274.1, read on the forward strand.
AAGGAAACATTGTCTTAGAGTTTGAATAATTTTAGGTTCCGCCGAACGAACGAGTACGCCGAAATATATTTCCGTACAAATCCAGAAACCTATTTATTATATACCCGTTCAACAAAACATGCTATCTTAATCATTAAATAATCCGATAGTGTGATGAAATGCGACTCTATTATTTTTGTTGAACAATCCAAGCGCCTGTGATGGCTTCAGTTTATGCAAATTGACAAGGTCATTTCGAGCACCTGAATCGATACAATAATTCAAGGGTTGAAATTTCACTCGCCCAGCTCGCCATGGCGAGTGCTTTTTGTGGCGGTCGAGTACTTTCTACAGTCACTCGCCCAGTTTGGCGAGTGAAAGATTTGGTCAGGATTTTTTTTTGGGAAGAAATTGACAATTAATTCCATCGATAACGGCCAACAAATGGTATTAATTCAGCGACCATTTGTTGTTTACAGTTTACGTCAATTTGCGGGAAGTAAGATTCAAGCAGTGTCTATGTACACGGTTACGGGTAGAATCTCTAGCGATTTTGAACACGGTCCATATCGGGCAAGTTTAATTCACGGATTATTTGTCGGCTTTTACGCGGCCGGGCTAACAAATAATAGGACTGCGAGTATAGACTAGTGTATACGCGGCCACATATATCGTCTCGTATACAGTTGGGTTAACGCGCATTTCAGACGCCGAACATAACGGCTTGGGACGATACGGTCGGCGCCGGGTCCGAAACCATTGAATTTAGTAATTAAGGCAGCACGCAGCGCATGCAAACATAGCCACTATAAATTAAACTAAATCTATGTCACTCAACGCTTATAGAAAATAAGAAGTGTGCAAGCCTCTGAGCAAATTCGCTGCTATTTGTTTCTTTATGTTCATTTAATACTTAAAATATAAATAACAATAATAGTGAATATGTCTCATACGTTTTGGTAATGATCATATGTAAAAGCTTCTTTTTTTATAAATAAGATGCAACATTACAAAAACTGGAAATAGCAATTTATTTAAAAAAAAAACTGGGCAAGTAACTTTTTGACCTGGGCAAGTACTTTTTTTTTTCTACCTATCTTGGTTCTACCTTGGTTGAAGGCCGTTTCTTGTAAGCTAGGCTTGTACTGGCCTATTTTAGCGACGTCAAATTGGATAATTGTCTTTGAAACTGGGGGGAGAGCGCAACTAAATCATGGTTAAAATGTCTGTACAATATTTTCACGTGTTGAATTTGCTGGGTCTCTTCTTCCAGGCGGAGTTGAGTGAACTTTTGAAACTATTTAGTGTGTTCGAATTTACACAATCACTAGGGAGTGCATTCCAGTCTGTGACGACTCTTTGAGAGAATACATTTTGTCGCAACTGCGAAGGATTTCAGGACTTTCAGTCCTTTGATTTTATTTGTTGACCGATTTTAAAAATGTAATGTTTGTTTTCTTTGTTAGATCATTTCCAAGCTATCTAGCCAGGTTTCGGAGTCAATTTCCAAAATGTTTCGTTTTTTGATCCTCCGGGTCCTCCTCCTCCTCCTTTTTGCCCCGTGTTAAATTCCCATAGGAAAATCGTTTGTTCGCAATAAAATCAATATTTGATGGAATTTCATCAAATAAATACATTTGGGGAGGGTAACTTTTTTGTTATTGATGAAAAAATACTTACTTTTGAACATTTTTTAGATTTAATGTGTTTAATAGCCAAAAGTTCGTCGGCAGAAAAACGTGGGTAGTGCATGTAATAGGTTCCGCCGCAAACTCGTTTGTATAATTGGGTTGCCCGCGTCACACACGTTCTCAGACCTACTGTCTGTTCCACGTTTTGCTGCCGACGAACTTTTGGCTATTAAACACAGTAATTTAAATTTAGGAACTATTTAAATGCAAGTACTTTTTCATCACAAACAAAACAGTCACCCTCCCCATTTTTGTTTGTTTGATAAAATTCCATAAAATATTGATTTTATTGCGGGATTGATTTTCCTATGGGAATTTAACATGGGGGAAAAGGAGGAGAAGGGGCAGGGGGATGATTACAAAAATTTACTCCGAAACCCTGTAGCCTATTTCATCAAAATTGCAAAGTATACTTTACTAGCAAAGTATACTTTGAGGGAGTAATCATTTATTTTTCCTGAAATGCATTATTTCATATATAACTAACAAATGCATATAATATTTCATGATTAAAAGTATGCAGAATTATTATACTGAATGTATTACATTATCACAGCCAAATTGGCTGTGATAATGTAATACATTCAGTATAATAAAAATTAATAAATTTATAAAAAAATTGAAAATTTCTCCCTCAAAGTATACTTTGCTACTAAAGTATACTTTGCAATGTTGATGAAATGGGCTACTGGTTAGATAGCTTTGAAATGATGTAACTAAGAAAGCAAAACATAAATTTTCATATTGATCGGTCCACAAATAAAAAAAAGTATATTTTAGCCCCCATATTAAATTCCCATAGGAACATTTTTTCGCAATAAAATCAATAGTTGATGGAAATTCATCAATTATTTTTGGGGAGGGTTATTGATGAAAAAGTACTTACATTTAAATACTTTTTTAGATTTAATGTGTGTTATAGCCAACAGTTCGTCGGCAGAAAAAAGTTTAAAACGGACATTCTCATTGGCTGGAACACGGCAACGTGATTAAATACAAATTAAATGTAGACATCTGAACGGTTTGTTTACACGAATAAACACTCTCGGACCCGAGATGTGTTTATTCATGTAAACAAACCTATTGTTCACCTCCTTAGAGCGCATGCGTAAATCGGACGTCGATAGGGGGTGGGGGGAGGGGTACTAATAGAGAGGGGGCTACTATTAGAATAAATACGGTACTGGCACATGCAATTGTTATTGTGTTTACACTGTTAGTGACTATTCCTGATTTTCTGAATATTTTGTGGTAAGGGTCATATAATAATTAGTTTTGAGTCAGTGTACATGAGATTTACGGACCTTCGAAAAAGTGATGTTCACATCACTTTTCTCGGTTCCGTAAATCTCATGTAAACTTCCTCAAAATACAATAATTGTATAATATACTAGTACAATACATACGCGGATGAGGCTGACACAGAAAGCATGTTTGGTGATTAATTCAGCCTCAATGTATTATGATATGCTTATGAAATAAACATACTTATTTACTATAATATGTATTAAATTCGTTGACAGATTTCATAAGAAACTCAGCATGGCTTCCTTTCGTATGTAATCAGTAAACCCGTTTTAATAAATATCGTATTAAAGCATCGATCATGTGACATCATACTTCCCTGTAATATATAGATCTAATGAGCCTTGATATAACATTGAGGTACACTTTTACGTTTTATCTTTTATTTGATAATGAACCTCATTGGCTATTACTTTTTCTATGAAACGGTGTCCTTTAATAAGTGTAATATTTCCGCAACAATACAATATGTTCAACAATTCTGCAAAAACCAGGAACCCACTTTAAAGACTTTTCGGCACAAGGCCTTTATCAAGGAATTAGTTTCTACTGAACGCTAAGTGGCATCCATTTTAGATTTGACAATGTTTATGTTTATTCATGACGACATGACGTTATGAATAAACATAAACATTGTGAAATCTAAAAGGGATGCCAACGACATGACGTTACGAATAAACATAAACATTGTGAAATCTAAAATGGATGCCCCCATGTTTTTTTCAAAGTTTTAATAAGTGAACTGTCTAAAAAACACACTAGCGAGTCCATGTGCGTCACCGTCATTTTTGAAAAGGGGGTTCGACTTTCAGCTTTGAAGCAACGAAATATGTAAGCGGCCCAGGTGTTGGCGCTAGACCCCTTGCAGAGTTCGGTTGCTTAACAGCGCCGAAAACAAAAAAAGATTTCTAGAAGTCAAATGCCATATTCTGAAAATTGGCACATTGCTATACGTTTGGTGTCGCTTGACTGTGTGTTGTTAGTACTTACTGGCATTTTGATAATATAATGTCTGCTCATTCATATACTGAGAATGGCTATCACGGACCTATTCATATATATACGAAACCCCTTTTTTGGAGCCAGTAGGATTTTTATATATAAAAGCCCACTGGCTCCAAAAAAATGGGTTTCGTACGAACCCATCGAATATCCCCTGGCGACGCCCTTGTGATCTTCTGTCCTATATTACACAAGATGAATTAGAAACAAAACTGCTAACCAGCCCCATATCTCTCGTAGATAACATATCGGAGGCGAATTATTCTAGCCAAAGATGAATCTGACGCGCATGGTGACCGTTGTCATGGCGACGTGCCTGCTCTGTATCATGGGGCCGTCCGTTGCCATGGTACCAGAAGAAAGTAACCAGGGAAACATCGGCAGCGTCGTCAACATGGGGCAAACTGATGACGGAACGGGTTTTAACGTTATGTCCAATTACGGTAAGCGGTCATACACGCACAGAAATTCGGCGTGTTTCGGCTTTCATCGGTATAACTACATGTATATATATATGAGCAAGGCTTCTAACTGTATTGATTGGACACTACCTCGTATCATAACAAATTCCTCGATTTTATTAACGCTATTAAATGTGAATATTTTGGCAGAAAGTGCACATGTTCATTTGAGAATGATTGTTTTCTTGCTAAAATAGCTTACTTAGTTAGAACAATTTTTATTTTATGCAAAGAATATCGAATTACAGCAGCTTTTCCTAGGTCGGACACAACCTCGTATCATAACAAATGAAATTATGTGTTTACGGCTCTAATGTCAATATTGTACTGGCAAGTTCATATGATCATTTGATAATTATAGTTGTCCTGCAGAAATACATAGAATGCATAGAAAATTACAGTTTTAAACATGTTATTTTGTTATGATTCCAGGTCGTGTCCGACCAAAATTAGAAGCCTTGTTCATATATATATAGTTATACCGATGAAAGCCGAAACACACCGAATGCCTGTGGTCATACATTGTACATTATACTTATCCACGTTTCACAACATTTTCTACGATTTATGTCAAATTCAGCACTGAAACAAACACATTCAGCTATACTTAGGAGATAACTGTATTGAAATTTGTAATTTGGGGAGATACTCGGTGAATTTACGGTTGGAAACTTCGATTTACGGCGACGCCGCAGTCGGAGACGTAAATCGAAGTTTCCAACCGTAAATACACCGAGTATCTCCCCAAATTACAAATTTCAATACGGTTATCTCTATTCTAATGTACGACCATCAGTTATGACTCATGTTCCTGATTTCTGAACCAAATACCAACCATATGGGCATACCAATTATAACCCTCACTGTAGTAGCCGATTTACATCATGTCTGCAACCGTGACAACTGCCATAAACATAATACACGAAAAGAAATAGTGCAAAACAAATACGTAAACTAATGAAGAATTGTGTTATCATCTACAAACTTTTATTTCTTCTATATATTCTTTATCATCCACCAATGATTATGTTATCTATGGTTGAACACTACCTTGAATATTAGAATAACTGTCCAATGACCTGGGAATTCCCATTCAAAGTTAGAACAAAAAATGACATCGCTGATACTTGCTGTCGAGCTTGAAATTTTACAGTTTTATAAGTGGGTCACTTAATGATTGTCATAGTTATGGTTGTGTATATTCACAGTGGGAGGGCTCTCGTCTTCTTCACTAGCTCCAGCATTTTGGAGAATAGCCGAATACTGACGTTTCTGGTTGTCCGAACAATCTCTATTGTATGACGTCACGGAACTTTCAGGGTGAAACGCAGCGTAGGCATACATCTAATTATGCAAATGTGATCACAAGACATGCTACCTACTTGTAGATCGTGGATTTACTTGCAGGTAATTGATCGATCAGCCAATCATATTTCGACAATTTCATTAAGGTGCATTAGAATATGAAATGATAATAGTCTAAAAGTATTCTAGATCTTATGTTAATCTGACAGATCCACCCAAACACGTGATCCATTTCTCATGCCACGTGAGCCGTGTTTGAATTAACAACCGATTTTAATTAAACTCGTTAACTGATTTCATAACAAACTCTCGGCATATCCTCGTTTCATACGGAACCAGTAAACTCGTTTAATAAATGTTATATTAAATCATCAACTCGTGTAAGATCCTCTATAATAGAGATGACATCCAGCAAATGGGAAGTTCTCCAGTGAAGGAGATGAGAGGCCAGATCAGGGGGTCGTTTCACTAAACTTCGTACGATAACAATGTTCGTACGAAGATTTATATAAATTCACTTCACACATTAACGTGGTTCATTAATGCCACCATTTCCCACCTATATGTAGACGTAATTAAATCTGAAGAAATCCACCAAAGATTTCCTAAACTTGGCTGCTAATGTGAACTTTGTTGTACATTTTTTCGTTTTGCACTTATAAACCTCTTAGTCGTACGAAGTTTAGTGAACTGTAAATTTCAATTGGGGATTTACAATTATTGAGCATAGGTTGCATATATTCAGCCCTGATATTAGAATAACCTGACCTGGTGCCAGGTTCAGATCAGACACAGATCAGACTGTATGTGCATCTACACTGGATCTACACTGATTGTAATACAATTAATACGTGTGAATCTGGCAAATAATGCAGTTCTGGATCAGATTGCGCAGATATGTAGGATAATCTGGATCAACACTACTGTCTGTTCCACGTTTTTCTGCCGACGAACTTTTGGCTATTAAACACATTCAATCTAAAAAATATTTAAAAGTAAGTACTTTTGTATCAATAACAAAAAAGTCACACTCCCCAAAAAAATTATTGATGAAATTCCATAAAATATTGATTTTATTGTGAAAAAACGTTTTTAACATGGTGGCTAAAAATAGATTTCTTTACAATATATTTTTTATTTGTGGACCGATTTTCAAAATCTAACTTTTGTTTTCTTAGTTACATCAGGTTTCGGAGTCAATTTCCAAAAAAATAGTTTTTTGATCCTTCAGGTTTTAATAAAATCAATATTTGATGGAATTTCATCAAACAATTTTTTTTTTGGGAGGGTGACTTTTTTGTTATTGATAAAAAAGTACTTCCTTTTAAATATTTTTTAGATTTAATGTGTTTAATGGCCAAATGTTCGTCGTAACCAAAACGTGGAACAGAAAGTAGTCGAAAACACTATAATGACTTCTTTACACAACAAATCATGTGATATTCGGTTTTATTACGAACAATTAGGCCATAAAATATACAAGTTGGACCGGATTTCTATAAATAAATTCAAAGGGAAATAACTAGCTACGATTCCCCATTACATGGACCCTCAATGTGTACTGATTGAACTGCGGATCTTATTGTAAATATAGTGCGGGTCGGGTGATGCTGGGGGTCGTTTCACTAAACTTCGTACGACTAAAATGTTCGTAAGTGCAAAATTGTGATAGTCTGTAAATTTCACATTAACGATGTTTTCTTGTAAACAATTATTGGATTTACATTTATTGAGCATAGGCTGCATATGCAGCCTATGCTCAATAAATGTGAATCTATCAATTGAAATTTCCAGACGATTCTAAATTTGCGCTTACGAACATTTTAGTCGTAAGATATTTAGTGAAACGGGCCCCAGAACCGGCATTTCCTATTAATCAACATAACGATGGGTTTCATCTTTAACGGAATCCCGATATCCCTGGTTTGACACTCAGATACAGTTTTTACTTTCTGGTACGTGAGAGTTGAATTCGATTATACACATTATAAAAGTAATACTATTAATACTAATCCTATTACTTTTGGGGAGTATGGCTAAGTGACTATGGTGTGGTGAGGACCTGGCACCAGGTCAGCTTATTCTAATTTCAGGGCTGAATATATATTTTTGTCTGTAAATATTAAGTTCTGATTTTCGGATTCACACCTCCCCCACCCCCCCCCCCGGTGACATATGGGTTCGACGCCGTTAGCCCGGCCTAAAATGATCATAGCTTGGACAGGCCGTTAAATACCATTAAATCAAATCAAAAGTCTGTTCGTCGGTCAGGAAGGCGGGTGCCAGTGCCGACGTCCGACAAGGCCGTGATTCGGACAGCGCGCTGGTCGGCGGAACAACTGGGCGGCTGTCTGATATCCATCCAATCGGCAGAGAAACAGGTATATACATGTACATTTCATGCATGGCCCTTTCTGTAGCCTATTTCACCAACATTGCAAAGTATACTTTTCTAGCAAAGTATACTTTGAGGGAGAAATTTTCAATTTTAGGATAAATTTATTAATTTTTATTATACTGAATTTATTACATTATTACAGCCATTATGGCTGTGATAATGTAATAAATTCAGTATAATAATTCTGCATACTTTTAATCATCAAATATATGCAGTGGTTAGTTCTATATAAAATAATGCATTTCGGGAAAAATAAATGATTACTCCCTCAAAGTATACTTTGCTAGATAAGTATACTTTGCAATGTTGCTGAAATAGACTACTGGTCAGTCAAATTTTCGCGTTTTATGGCAAAAAAATGGCGTCGAATTATTCTCGACTTACGGAATGGTGCGAGGGGTTCCGAGTGTGCATGACCGTGACTAAAATCTGGACTTTAAAGATTAGAGGATACCAAATGGCCCAGAAGTAGTCCGGTATAAAAAAATAGTGCGGCCGTTTTGAAGTCACAGACACAATTTGCTTGCACATCTTGATCCATTACTACCCAGACTCACTTGAGGAACATTTTGGGATGCTTTTAACACCAGTTTTCGGCATATTTGTAGCATTTAAAAGAAAAAACTGAACCTGTTGCTCACGTGATGTAAACAGAGTTTCCGTGGCCGAAACATGTAAACAATATTGGGGGATATGACGAGGTTGGAATTTTCTTCCTTAGCAGTAAGTGAACATATTGTTTAATTCATGTAGAACCAGTATAGACTGGCTGCAGGTCCCACAGTATCCATACGAATAGTGAAAATAGGAGAGACTGGCCTTATTGGACGGTATTCTCTTAAAGGCCCTGAAAGGCTCAGTATTACAATTTTCCGATTTTTTCAAACACAAAAACATGTTTGGCAACTGATTTAGTGCACAAAACTAACATATACTGACTAATAGATACATCTCAAATCTTGAGATTTACATCTTAATCGCAATGTGAAGACAACAAAAAGTTGTTTTGTGTACCACTCAATGCAAAATGTCAATGTTGACAAATTAATTTCCGTAACCCAACGGCTTCGGCTCGGAAGCGAGTCGATAAACTCCGGCTATCTGAATTCATCGGCCGCGAATCAGGGAGTTGAGCAGTTGACCCAAGCGTCTATCGGAAAATCGATCGGACTTTGAACACGCACCTGCTGTTTGTTTATCAACAAATATTGATATTTTCATCGACTACAAACTCATTTTTGTACCAAAATGAATGCACACAGTTTCAAAGTGTGTGTAAATAGAAACCTGTTGGATTTATGTGTGGGAAAACCCAATAGGTGGCCAAATTCGGCAACTTGAGCCGTATTGGGGCTTATATAGTAAAACCATTTGGTGTGGTCTAACCTAAAGGTACATGCCCACTCAGTAGGCACACTATGTTCTTTACATCAGAGACATCACATCATCTGATACATCTTCTGGCAAAATAGATAGAGAATAGTAGGTTAGTGCCGTGAATGGGAAAAAATATCCGGCAAGGCTCAATAATTTCTTTATTTCTCATCAGAAGTATATGTTGTGACCACTCATTTGAACCGTCTCGCCGAGACGGTTCAAATGAGTGGTCACAACATATACTTTGGTTCAGAAATAAGGAAATAGATAGAGAATAGTAGGTTAGTGCCGTGAATGGGAAAAAATATCTGGCAAGGCTCAGGAAACGGGATGGGCGAGGCTATGCTGAGCACATCCCGTTTCCGTGCCTTGCCAGATATTTTTTCCCATTCACGGCACGAACCTACTATTCTATTTATCCCGTCAACACCTACACATGGCTGTAAAATGCAAAAAATAGTATTGACTGGATATCAAAAATGTTTCACGGCACCGTGTTTCACGGCACATACGCACTGTGTTGACGGGATAAACATTCATTCACCATTACCCCAAGTATTGATTGGCATTATTATACATCTTATATCAGACGGAGATTTCCACACTGATATCGGGGGGCGATAACCGTGTTTTCTTAAAGTCTTAACGGATATTACTATTTATTTTCTGTATTTATTTTTTGATGTGCAATACTCATACTTTATAATCTGTCGAAAATATGTTTTTCAGGTGACGAATTTAATTAGTATAAATAATTAAAAAATACCATGCCTCATTTGAATATGAAAATAGCCTGATACCAACGCGTGTCACTATCAGTAAAATAAATATTACAAACTAATTATACCTGTATAGCAGCCACTCGTAATCTTTAGAACCGGTGGAATAGTGACACAATTATACACTTATTTAATTCATATAAAGAACAGATTGTGACTGCTGAGTGGGCATGTACCTTTAAAGACACCGTGTGACAGATGATGTATCAGATATGCAATACGTCTTTTGGGTGTTAACTCTTACACCGCTACATTAATGTTTGTCGACTGCTGTTGATTTTCCATTTTTCTCATAAAAAACATGATTTGACAGCACTTTAGAATCATTTCCAATGGAAATGATTCTAAAGTGCTGTCAAACCATGTTTTTATTGAGAAATAAGGCAAACTATAAAACAACAGCAGACGACAATTGTTGTGTGCAGCAGTCTATGGGTTAAGCATATTAAATCTAAACACTATTTAAATGTAAATATTTATTACTCTCTTGCAAATTATTTGCACGTGTTTCGCTGTGAGAGAAAATCCGTAATAAACTCCTTACAAATAATACACAGTGAAGAGAACACCCGTAAGTGTGCGCCTGTTTTCGTGGAAACCATGAGCTACCATACAAAATGTTTAATTTGTATTACAGTCAAAATACAGTTATTTGAACATTTGGAAAGGGTCTCGACTAATCTACAATGTTAATGTGATAGAACACATCCCAAACATGCACTCAAATATATCTGGTTCATATAAACAGATGCGTAATTTGGATTTCAAAAAGTTTAAATAAAGGTGACGTCACACAATGTGACGTCAAACGCGGGAAAACACGTCATTGTATAACTATTCATGCGCACAATTCATTGATTATAATCTCGAAAATAGACTAAATGTGCATATATAGACGCTGTGGAAGTGTAATAAATAGGATATTCCATCGTACATGTTTGAATAGCGGAAATAATACTCTCGTGTCCGTCGGCGTCCGTGCAAGCAACACGTTCGCTACGCTCACTCATTGCTTACGCGGAAGCCGACACACACTCGTGTATTATTTCCCGCTATTCAAAATGTACGCTGGAATATCCTCTATTTATTCATCAGTAACAAAATAATTGTGTCACATTTGGGAGCGACGGCAAACACAATTATTTTGTTATTGATGAATAAATAGAGGATATTCCATTTCACATGGCAATTTTACATGGCGTAAATAGGAACTGGAGAGTGACGGGGAGACTGGCTCTCCCCGTCACTCTCCAGCTCCTATTTACGCCATGTTAAATTGCCATATTAAATGTTTATTTTTCGCAATTAAAACAATATTTGATGAAATTTCATCACACGAAACAAAATGGGGAGGATGATTTCTTTGTAATTTATGAAAAAGTACTTCTGTATAAATATTCTTTTTAGCATAAAGCGTTATCTGAAAAATAGAATATCAGGTTATTGTTTCCAAGCCTTGCCTGATAAACGTGATATCAAAAGACACCAACCGGGTCTTCTCTATATAGTAGTTCTGTTTGTCATTGTGTAAAAAATATTTACACAATTCCCTAACATTTGATTGGCCCGTAGCAAGTCTCTGTCCAAAATTTATATCCCAGTAAACTCCCACGCCGAGCTACTTTCCATAACCGTGAGGCGCAGTTAAAATAATTCTTAAGAAAGCGGAAAATAAACACATTTTCTTGATGAATTTATTTCAAATGCTGGAATTATAAGGAATGAATGGCCTTTTTGTGGAAAAAAACTTGGAAAAGTCGCGGGAATACTGGACGAGGCCTTAAAAAATTACAATTTTCCAAAAAAAAAAAAAAGTTTTTATTTTTTTTTCGAAAATTGTAATTTTTTATCTCTTCGTCCAGTATTCCCGCGACTTTTCCAAGTTTATATACCCCGATAAATTCCACAAAAAGGCCATTCATTCCTATAATAACATTGATACAGTGTAATCTTTCTACAACAGCCACCCATGGGACACAAAACTGGATGCTGTAAATGTGGAAGCGACTATTGTAGGGAGATTTCGAGACAAGTGTCAATTTGGGATATACACTATCGGCTGTTTATAGAGAATACCAGGGGCCCGTTTCACTAATCTTCGTACGACTAAAATGTTCGTAAGTGCAAATTATGATAGTCTGTAAATTGCACATTAACAATGTTTTCTTGCTAACAATTATTGGATTTACATTTATTGAGCATAGCCTGCATAAATGTAAATCCATCAATTTAAATTTTCAGACGATCCTAAATTTGCCCTTACGAGCATTTTAGTCGTACGAACTTTAGTGAAACGGCCCCCAGTAGCCTATTTCACCAAAATTGCAAAGCATACTTATCTAGCAAAATGTACTTTGAGCAGTTGAGGGAGTAATCTATTGTTTTCCCCGAAATGCATTATTCTATGCAGAACTAACGACTGCATATAGTTGATGATTATAAATATGCAGAATTAGTTTACTGAATGTATTAATTTATCACAGCCAAAATGGCTGTGATAATGTAATAAATTCAGTATAATAAACAATAATAAATTTATCCTTAAATTGAGAATTTATCCCTCAAAGTGTACTTACCAAAACAAAATATCAAAATACACTAGCATGGTATTCTATTTATCAGGTAACATTTTATGCTAAGAAAATGACCACAGATGACGTCTTTATCTATGGACAGAATGCGGACTTGCTTACTTTACACTGACGTCATTCGGTAACGTCACGTGACGTCATCCGACCAATGGAACGTCAGTTTTCACTTTGTTGTAACCCGGATGTTTGTATCAGGTCAATGTTATAAGTCAGTATGTATTCGGTAAATACAAGACAGGTTACCTGATAAAATACAGAACGGGTGTGTTTTTAGAAAGGTGGCAGTTCCCGGAGGTTCGGCTGTACATGTACTACAATAGACTACACTAATATTATATGTGGCTGTGACTGGAAGAATAGGGCTTATGACATTTGTAACCAGTTTAGCTCCGAGTCAAATAGCACACCTCTGTATTCTAAATAACGATCTATATATTGCTTGTTAGAGGCATTACATTGCGACAGTTTCATTTAATGGAATCGCGAGCAGTGCAGATCCTGACCAGACTGGGCGGATGCACAGGCTGATTTCTCCAATCATAGCCTCATATATCTGTTTTCAGATTGTCGCCGGCTTGAAGTACTTTATTCACTTGACACTTGTTCGACCGACTGAAGTAAGTTATCTGGAATAGAGCTCTCTATTGGCTTATTTTACGCACTTATTTTAGCAGAATCGAATTGATTATCAAAAGTGGGAGTACACAATACTCACAGCAATGTGAAAATACGCATTGATTTTCAAATTAAAAAGTTAAAATACTGTGATTAAATTGACAGTTTACTTAGTTGAGCTGCAAAAAGAGCAAACAGTGTTTGATTACAGTGTACAATTACAGAAGTTTGGGGTAAGGCTCATTCTTTAATTTTTCCATAATTTAATATTATCGAAAAAAATACGGGTTTTGCATCATTTATATAGCCGTAAAATCTGGGCAGCTTTCGTGAAACAGACAGTAGTTCTAGTGTTATTCTATATTATCCCGTCAACACAATGCGTATGTGCCGTGAAACATGGTGCCGTGAAACATTTTTGATATCCTGTCAATACGACCTAATCACTGCGTATACATATGTGCGGTGACTGGGGTTATTGTTTTGTATTTTAAAGCCATTTGTAGGTGTTGATAGAATAGAATATTAGGTTAGTGCCGTGAATGTGAAAACATATCTGGCGCGGCACGGAAACGGGATGTGCTCGACAGAGCCTCGCCCGTCCCGTTTCCTAAGCCTTGCCATATATTTTTTCCCATTCACGGCACTAATCTACTATTCTCTATTACATTGCTATTGCTATTGCTATTCCTAGGGCCTGAACTGTGTGTACAATATGCACTGCTACGTGGTGGTGTGGACACGGACCTGGCTTCATTCCCGCCGGCTGATGAACTTCCGGTGTACCGAAGGCGACACGCAAACCTGTCCATAGGCCTCGAACATGCATTCCCGTCGCCAGTTATATATAAACTACTGCCTGTTTCACGAAACCTGCCCACATTTTATTGGCTATATAAATAATGCAAAAACAATATATATTTTTCGATAATATTAAATGATAGCAACATTTAAGAATGAGCCTAGATCTACTTTTTATTTCTGAAATTTGGTCCAATGTTGATTTGATTGCGAAAAAACATTTTTTTTATAATTTCAGAAATAGTGGACCGATTTTCAAAATGTAACTTTTTTTTTTTTGGTTTTTTTTGGTGTGCAATGGTCATACTATATAATCATGATAATCTGTCGAAAATGTTATTTTCTGAGGTGACGCATTTAATTAGCATAAATAATTAAAAAACACCATACCTCAGTTGCATATGAAAACAGCCTGATACATGTACCACCACGAGTCACTATCAGTAAAATACATATTACTAAATGATTATATTTGTATAGCGGGCACTTGTAATTTTTAGAACTGGTGGAATAGTGACATTATTATACACTTATTTAATTGCTATAAAGAACATGTTGTGCCTACTGAGTGGGCTTGTACCTTTACATGTTGTTTTTACATTGTTTATATGGCCGTAAAATTTGGACAGGTTTCATGAAACAGACAGTAAATATACACTCTTGGAATTACCTCCTAGTTGCATAGCCATTTTTCGTCAATATGAATCGAGAAAAAATACAGGCAGAGCTCCAGATAAGGTGCGTATTGGCGTCTTTTACGCACGTATGTTAGCAGAATACGCATTGATTATCAAAAGTGGGAGTATAAAATACTCACAGCAATGTGAAAATACGCATTGATTTTCAAATTGAGTGGTGAAAATACTGTAATAAAGTTGAACATTTACTTAGTTGAGCTGCAAAAAGAAAACAGTGTTTGCTTTTTGCAGCTCAAATAAGTGATTTTTTTAATTGTTTTACTTTCTTTATCATTTGTTCCCTATTTAATAAGGAAGGAAGTCAATAATACATTTCTAAAAGTAAAATACGCATTTAACTTGAAATATGGGCGTATACTACTCTTTAGATACAAAACTTATATGGAGCTCTGTACAGTATTTTTGAACATATGGACAAGACCTTCCGAGCACATGTGCAGTTATCGCCTTCGTTTATAGGAAATATCATTTATTGATATCAATAACGGCGGACAAAACGGATATTCGTATGGAAGCATGAATAGTACGTGTGTGTGTTTGCGTGCGTACGTGCGTGCGTGCGTGTGTGTGTGTGTGTGTTTCAGTTTAATATTTATAAATAAATACATAATTATCACTGTTAAAATAAATACATGTTTATCTCTAAATAAATGCTTCAGTAACCAAGAACAAACGCTATGCCGGCCTAATGCGTTATTTCTTCTATTCCTGAAGTTTCACTATATGACAACATATATGGTTATTGGTCTATAAAATACATTCATATGACCATACAGCATTACTCCCCCCTGAAATACATTTGTGTTGCCACTAAGTATATTCCCTGGTCCTTGGAGGGCATGCATCACATTTCTAGGCTGGACATATAGCTGTTTCTTTGTCCTTGATACACTGTCATATGACAGCACAATTCTCTTATCGTGGGTGATAACGCCCATTTCTGATCCATGAAACACTGTAATACATAATTATATGAACGCACAGCACACTGTTTTGTCCCTAGCGTACATTTATATGGTAAACTAATGACTATTTCATCCCCAAAACATATTCATATTACCACATGTTTGGGCTATTCAGGATAAAAATATTGACCCAGCTGTCGGAACGAATATACAACCACATCATGCGTATCACACGACACGTACAGCCAGTTAAAACACATGTAACATTCACAAAGAGACATTCAGCTGAATGTGCTTGGATATGGTGTGCTTGCACTGTATATCGCGAAACACGTCCTTCTACACAGAATTGCCCGACTTAGCTTATCAGGCCATCCCACTACTGAAGCCCCATATAATGGTGGACATCGGTACAACATAGAGATGCATCTCACACACGAAGGCCAATATCAGTAAGGTAAATTTCACCCGAATGACATAGGGTCAATCGCCATCACTGTCAGGAAGTTTGGTAATGATCCGACTAACAGATCAGTTGATGTTTGACATTTGGACGTACATGTATGTCCAAAATGTTTGACGCCTACTACGTGTACTACTACAACGCCGCCGCCTAACTAACCTGGAATTCTGGCCGTCATGTCTGACTTTTCACTAACGCGGTGAGACAACAAATGCATACCAACAAAAGGCGGTTGTAAATGCAAGCAAATAAACTTAATATTGTGTATTTGCGTATGTACTCACAGTATCTGTCAGACGTCATACACACCAATGAATGATGACTGGTATGATGATGATAAATCACAGTATCAAGTATGTTGAAAACATCGTTGAACTGTTAGAATTGTGGTACATACCAGGTAGTCTATATGCAAACAATATCTATATTTCTGGCTCAGTACATAAATATGAGAATGCGATAAAAACACCAAAATCAAACTATTTCTCCACATATTGAATCGGGTTGAATTCTTCTTATACTTACATATGTGGTATTATGTCACATTGTTTGCAAGATGTTGTAGCATGAACTGTGAACGATGTAAATACATATCTGATGCGTTTGCTGGTTGGCTGAAACTTCTATGCTACTCAAACTTTTTACAATTGAGTTACATTTAAAGACAGGAAACATAATCCATTCTTAAAGCAACTTTTACAATAACATTAACATAAATACATTTAGACTGTGCATATTGGCTGGGGCCCAATTTATACATTTATCCCGTCAACACAGTGCGTATGTGCCGTGAAACACGGTTCCGTGAGACATTTTTGATATCCTGTCAATACGACCTAATCACTGCGTATGGATATGTGCGGTGGCTGGGGTTATTCTTATTGAATTTTGAAGCTATTTGTAGATGTTGACGGGATACATAGAATAGTAGGTTAGTGCCGTGAATGGGAAAAATATCTGGCGCGGCACGGAAACGGGATGTGCTCGGCAGAGCCTCGCCCATCCCGTTTCCTAAGCCTTGCCAGATATTTTTCCCATTCACGGCACTAACCTAGTATTCTCTATATATTTGTACCAGATTTATAAACATGCAGTATTTGATACTTATTTAAATTACCTATTAAGCACACATTTTACACACATATTGAATAAACTAGGTATTTATAATATATTTAGACACCAATCAACAAGACAATTTATTGAATGAATTGGACATAAATAAAGGTAAGCACGTAGCAATAATGTTTTTCAATGCAAATGGGGTGGGTGGGGTAATTTTGCATTTTAAGTTGTAATACGAACGATACAATACAATAGATGTTATTATGTTAATGTTGGCCTCCGGCCCATAACATGTACAATCGAACATATAATAGTGAGTATCTAATAGAATTACACTGCGTTGCGCCTGTTTAACAAATGGACTCTGACATTTCATAGGGTTAAACATATAGTGTACTATGTTTGCAAATAGTACGAACTGAGTTTGATATAAATTTATATCGAATATAATATCGCTAGATATATATGTATACATATTTAAAGCCAGTTCATCGTTAACTTGAAGTAACTAATTCATATATTTCCCTCTTTTTTGCAAATATATCCCATATACGGCTGAACTATTTCTCTAATATGCATACACATGTATAGGGCATAGTATTCCTGACGATTCGACACCAAAATGACCCATTTTCTACAGAAGTTGGTTCATATGCAGCGGAAATGGCCGAACACCATCTATTACAAATTGGGTCACCATATGGTAACAAATCATAATATCAAGTGTCATCCGGGCTCATTATAACATGCAAAGGTCATAGATAAACATTAGCATGGATGACAAGCATTAACATGACCTTACCCCTGATGTCATGTCTAGGGCCGTTTTAAAACTACTGTCTGTTTCACGAAAGCTGCCCAAATTTAACGGCTATATAAACAATTCAAAAACAATATTTTTTTCGATAATATTAAATTAAAGGAAAATTTAAGAATGAGGCTTGTTTTTATTTCGTGAAAATTGGTCAAATATTGATTTTATTACGAACAATTTATTTGTCTATGGGAATTTAACATGGGGGGAAAGGACGTAGAGAAGCTATGGGAGGAGTCCGAAAACTATTTGTTTTGGAAATTGACTCCAAAACCTGGCTAGATAGCTTGGAAATGATCTAACTAAGAAAACAAAAGTTAAATTTTGAAAATCGGTCCAGTATTTCTGAAATTCAAAAAAATTCCCCCTGTTAAATCCTCATAGACATCTTCACTCTGTGAAGATGTCTATGGGGATTTAGCATGGGGAAATGTTTTTTTCGCAATAAAATCAATATTTGACCAAATTTCACGAAATATAAAGAAGGGTCATTCTTAATTTTTTCTTTAATTTAATATTATCGAAAATAATATTGTTTTTGAATTGTTTATATAGCCGTAACATTTGGGCAGCTTTCGTGAAACAGACAGTAGATGCCCCGTCTAGTATGTATATTTGCCTATATATTAGTGAGATTCAGTGAGAGACGTGTATTATGCTGGCAGTTGTTTAGCTCCTGAGATAAATCTTATAGCTTATAGTTTCGTGGAATTGATAAGGAAAGTGTAACATACATTTTAAAATTTGATTTATGCAATGCAGATCACGGTCAATGATTTTTAATATAGAGTAACGCGGGCGGCCAATTCTGGCATAAACTGCACTACTCCGTGAAATTTATGGCGGGGAAATCGGAGTACCCGGGGAAAACCCCATCGCACCGCGAATAATGACTACTTCACATACGAGGTGATTTTACACGGGTTTGTGTTTATAATTGATAGGGTGGTATGCATACAATAGTAATTTCAAAGAGACACATTACATGTACCATGCACGAATATACAATTAGCAATTACAATTTTTACTCCTTAACAGCGTGTACCAAACTTGTATAATTGGTCATTATGTGAAATACAGCAGTATTTATCTAAATAATCGCTCAGGAAATATATAATTGCAACGTGTTGACTTTCATCGCATTATTTAATTAAATTAAATTAATTTCAATTCAATTCGTTTATTTGCATTAAACAGCAAGAAGCATATGTATAGCCACATGACTAACATGTATGATGGTTTCATAGAAATATATACTCACTAGACATATTAGCCAAGACATATGATTATGCTAACTCATGCCACAATCAGTTTGCTGTAGTCCATTGCATTCTAAACTCTTTCTTTCCTCATTAAATTTCACATACTATTTTCATATTGCTCACACAGGCTATATGCCGCGACCAGCCATTCAAACCGCTATAGTAAAACGGTTCAAATGGCGACCACGACATACACCGAGTGAGAAATATGAACGATATGTAACACTGTCGATACCCAATTTTGGATATACCCAGAAGTTATTGGTGTCGGTATCCACAATCCCGCTTGGGGATTTTGGTGTGTCCATAGACATCCATACACAACAATGAGTGGTGAACAATGTTATTTATCAACATTCATGGTTTCTATTCAAGCAATTATCATAATGCAGTACTAGACATTATTCCGTGTGCATGTCGATGTGCACACCACAATCCCGCTTCTGGTATGTCACAGTGAGTGGTGACCAATGTTATTTATCAACATTCATGGTTTCGATCTAAGCAATTATCGTAATGCAGCACTAGACATCGTTCCGTGTGCATGCCGATGTGCACATCCACAACAGTGAGTGGTGACCATTGTTATTTATCATGTTCATGGTTTCTTTCAAGCAATGATCATAATGCAGTACTGTTTCCTGTATAAATTTGTACATACATTGCACATGTAACTATGTATTGTCATTTAGTCTTTGTCTTAAAGCAAAGTAATCAAACTTTGATACATTATGTACTATGCCTGTCGATATATTAGACATGAGTGTTTTAAACTTAGTCACGTTTGGCCAGTGACAATAATAATGTTTAAGATATCTTTGTCTGAGTTCGTTATGTACTACACCGATTTGATTTGATTTACCCTCTAAACAAGTCTGACATATCGAAGCCAAAACATGTAAAAAGCACATAGCCGATCTTAACCCTTACTACGCTGAATTAAATTTTGTCGTCTGCCGGAAATGTTTTATTTGCAATATTTCTAGACAAAAACTTGTTTTGACAGCGCATGAGAATCGTCTCCACTGGAGATATGATGTGCTGTCAATACCGGTTTTTTTGGTTAAGAATTAAGGCAACAATGAAAAACAGCAGACGACAATTTCCGTCTCCAGCGTATTGAGGGTTAATAGGCATTGCCAATATTTAGTGGCGTACTGTATAACTGGAACCCTCTTTAAACGTACACCATAGTGATCTCAGTGTGTTAGTTTGGGTGGGGTTCACAGTTACCTATTTTAACACTTGTATGCAATGCTAAATTAATTTTTGTCGCCTGCTGTTTATTTTTTATTTTCCATTTTTCCTCTTATCAAAAACATGTTTGACAGCCATGTACGATCAATTCCATTAGAAATGGTTCTAAAGTGCGGTCAGAGCATGCTTTTAATGGGAGGGGGATGAGGGTGTGACGAAATATAAAGAACAGCAGACGACATATTTGTTTCCCCGCATTTTTCGGATTCAGTAGCCCATTGTCTATCAATCCTGGTTGTCTGCGCTCAAAAAGCCACCGGATGAACAAATGGCTGTCATTTTACAAGATGGCCGCCGAACAGTATTATAATCTTATAGAATACATCTTTCATTTAATTACATCCGTAAATGGCAATACATTTCAAAATGGCTGCCGAAATAGGCTGTCGATCAGTTTCAAGATGATCATCAATATGGTCGCTTTTGCAATTAGGAGATGTGATATTTACGGATCTATATGTACACTTTTAATACAGCTTACATTTCTAAAATTAGTTGATACTACCCTTAGCCCGAAGCGGCCCCGCATCTTGCGCTGACACCAAACTCTGCTAGGCCATGAGATATACTCGAATACATGTCTCTGGTTGCTATAGTAATGTCATATGATTGTCCATCAGCGGTGTAATACATTTGAAAGACAATCATAGGGATTGTTATGCGGATTCAATGCCACATAGGGGTATATGGAGGCAAATACGTGTCTATTAGCTACAAAGTACGAGTGGTATGTATGTGCTAAACAGGTACAATGTAAATATAATTCTGCATTCATACACACGGTACATGATTATAGAATTGTTTGAAATTACCTGTTGTCAAATAGAGAAATATATATTCAGACGACCACAAAAAGCCAACACACAACTGTGGTACAATGCTGCAGAAAACGCCTTCCACCAACCTAATCATTACCGCCTGTGTAAATAGTTAGAATGTCATGTAGACAATAGTTCAATTGAATAGCAAAATCCAAAATTTAATGTGTCTCGATAGAGTCTTTATGATATTGTTTAGATGAACAGTTCGATACATTGCATAATATGTTATGGAGATTACGTTATCATTCATGGTGATTTAAATGTATATTAAATATATAATGAGTGTGTGTCGCTACACGTGGTAAATGTGCATACTTCTTAAACTGGACTAGATTGATGTTTGAATACCCCGGAATGGCTTTTTCAGACTACAAACATTCTAATATTGGTTTGTATATATAGTAAATATTGGTAATTTGACACAACAGGTGTAGAATAACACGTGTGCTATAATTAAGAACACCTAATGTTGAAACATATTGGACAAAATAGTTTATGTATGCGTACATAACAGCTATATAAATATAGTGGATATATTTGAAAGATCATGCACCTTCAATGTCTTTGTTTATATGGAACGTATGACATGTCATATCAACCTTACAGGTTATCAAATGTCACTATTATGAAATCACGATTAAATATTTACTTACAATGCCTCACTTACAAAATACAATCTCGTAATGGGTGCCTCTCAAATAAGACTGATGGAACAAGACATCTGCATCTATTAGGTATTGACCATGATGCATGCACTGGTGTACACTTACACTGGTAATGGATGACAGTCATACACATTGGAACACACACGTTCTCGTATGACACATTATTTACAGCTATCTTAATGTTCTGTATTTTAGTCATGCATGGAGTAATATGTACTACAAATCTTCCATTCAGCATGGTAGAATATTTTCTATATCCAATTTGTAAATTAGTACCTACGACCTATACTATTGACAGTAATATTTATATATATTTACTTATTTAAATTAATGGTGTTTAAAGGCCTGTCAACGGCTTAGAGTAATACGTATATGTATCAGAGACGTTCATGTCGGAATACACAACATAGTAAACATGGTAATTGTCTTGGTTCCATAAATAGGAAATGGACATATAGAGAGACGAACAGACATTAATTCTGTATCTGAAAAGTGTGTGGATAACCAATATGTGACTGGAAAAATGGGGCTCACGGCATTTGCGACCAGTGTGGCTCCTGATCAAATAACACACTATCATGTACCCTGATGCTTGTTAGAAGCACGATGGGTGTTTCAATGATGGAATGGCGAACAGTGTAGTTCCTGATCAGACTGTGCGCATACACAGGCTGATCGGGATCTACACTGGTCATAAAACACATAAGTCCCATTTCTCCAGTCACATCCACATATACAGGTGTTAGTAGCTACACGTTCATATGAACCTTTCATAAGTATCTGGCAGCGCATAAAGTAACACAAAAAATTGCAAGTTAAAATGGTCATTGTAAATTCAGTGGGTGGGGAATATATAGTTAAAACTACTTTGTTTCAACATTGAATCATCTGCTGTAGACATTATGTACTCAGAATATGGGCATTCACTATATATTGCAAACACTAGTAAGTACAATTACCATTGATACAATTAATATACACCGAGAGAGATTTGCATAATGAGACAGATAGCGTAGTTTTACCATCCCTAAGAAAATGCGAAGCGGACGGACATACGGACCCACTGTATATGAAGTGTGCACGGATAGCTATAAGTAGTGCCTAAGTAGTTGCATATGCATTTAACAATTTGTAAATAAGTGACAGTGCATAACATAAATGAAATTCAATACATGTAAAATTCCTATTGTAAAATGTGTGGGTGGGGAATGGTGACAAATATTTTGTTTTTAACATTGTATCATAGACTGCAGACATCAGATAATCGGCATATATGCAATTAACATGTCTAATGAACACTACTAGGTACCATTGACACGAAGAAAATACAAAAGTACCATACTTTTATGGAGTTACTAAGGTAGGTGTTTTGCCATTGAAATTCAGTGGGTGGGGTAATAAAACGTGCAAAGTTCTAAATTAGCAGATATTATTTAATTGAACATTATTCAATTGTATAGTTATAAACACATCAGAAAACATATAAAACTGTCATATCAGTTGTTTCTAATGATAAAAAACAGTCGA
This sequence comes from Conchocele bisecta, assembly GCA_029237695.1. Taxonomy (NCBI): domain Eukaryota; kingdom Metazoa; phylum Mollusca; class Bivalvia; order Lucinida; family Thyasiridae; genus Conchocele; species Conchocele bisecta. Next base: position 29,720,249 of record CM055274.1, read on the forward strand.
TTTTCTATTAAAAATGTAATTTTTCACAATTGCGAAAAGTCCGAGGTTGGTATACTCCAAAATGGTGCCAAACATTCATCCAGCGGGTTACAGAGCGCAGACATACGGCATAGAGCTTGTAATTGCATATAGTTTCAGAAAAAAATATGTGGCAAAAATCCCACAGGGGAGGGGGGAAGGGTTCCCATTTCTGGCTGACGGCCTAATAACAGTTATGACGGAGTTGTCGTTCCAAACGTGCGTTTGAAGCGTTCTTTGTTTACTTTCTACTTTGTGGAGAGTGACCTAAGATTTTGATAATAGACACTATATTAGGTAAGTGTATTGTAATTTGTTTGTGTAATTTTGTAGAATTGTCTCTCAATAACAATATAGTGAAGTATGAACGTCAACGCACAACAGGTTTTTTCTATATTTTAGTGCGCGAAGTGTAAATGCTATTACGCACATATTTACTGTGCAGCGTGGTGTAGCGATATATTCACGGTAAGTCGTTGACTATAAAGCGGAAAACGTGCAGCTAACGCATAGATCACATGACAAAAATGAAGAAAAAAACCCAAAACGTTATCAAGTTAGTATTTAAATCGCGAGAACAATACGCTTAAAAGAATTAACTAATCAAAATGAAACCAAATGCATTTAAACAATTGAATTTTAAACTTAAAAAGAAATTAATTTTAACTGAAACAATGCATTTTATGCACACTCCTAATTGTGTTTATTTACCATGACTGATTATATTGTCTGATATAGCTACATGACAAAAGACGATATTATTCAGAGTACATGTATATGTAAGTATGACTGGAGAAATGGGGATTTTGCGTTTTGCGACCAGTGTAGATCCAGATTTTAATTTCATTCGGGCCATACCAGTATGCCAACATTAGGTAACAATACGTGATATTATGTGCATTATGACACAACGTACGAATTATTTTCTGAAATCACAAACAGTTAACATTCCGTCCCTAAATGTTAATTCCTTTTAATAGGAAAACACAGGCGAATTGAAAAGGCATTTTCTGCAATCAAGCCTGGCTGACTCATCGTACATGACCTATATGCATGTATAATGTAACGTAACCCTTAGAAAGCGGGAACCGCCAATTGTCGTCTGCTGTTGTTACTTATTTTGTATTTTCTCTAAATAAAAACATAGTTTGGCAGCATTGTGCTGTCAAAGCATGTTTTTGATACAAAAAATGGAAAATAAAAATAAACAGCAGGCGACAAATTTTAATTCAGAGCTGTAAGCGGACCAACTATTTATTTAAAATAACTGTTTACGTAATGACCTTGGAACCTGCTAGCTAGTGCCGTTTTACTTTGAGGTCTCCGGTCTACCTGATCGTACGAACAATGGCGAAATTCGCACCGAATCACACCCAGAAAGCTTGTCAATAAATAAAATGAAAGCAATGCCCAATCAAAGGCGCACTGCTGTAGGAGAATGAACTAGCTAGGTTAAATTACCCGTCTCATAACCGTCTTAATTTAAAGCACACATTTCAACTGCATTGCAACCAATACTAAATTCGGTAAGAAAAACGGGCCATTGACTTGACACATTGTCTGGGCTCATATGCCCGGGTTTGGTAGGTCTGCGAGCAAATTCCTACCCTTAAATGTAATATCAATAAATCAAGTATATAATTGCATTTAAAATAGGCCCTGATGAAAATCAGACACTTGTGAAGTTATTTTGATTTCACAAGGGTTTGCATAGTTGGACATTTATTCAGAAAATCATTGACAATATGTTCAGTTTGCAGATTTTGTTTGATCTTATGATCCAGCCTGATCTTGATTCCCATTAAGGCCTCTTTTTTCTGAAACATTTGTGTTTGCTTTGTCAATTTCTTAACATGTAGAGATTTATACTTTCTGGAAAATTATTTAATTGTTTGAACTGCAGTAATTATTTACTGGTTATCTTCCTCCTTCGGGTTTTGTTAGGTACTAACTGATAGCTATCTGCCTGTGGCTTATTATTTATGTCACGACCACAAGCAGAACTGTTAGCAAATTGTATAAACCCAGTATAAGTATGTGTCAATAGTTTTCAATATGTACAAGGGCCCAGGCTGATACACTGATTAAGTATAGCCCCAGATCAGCCCGTATATCCACTGATCAGGGTATACACTGTTCACACTTCAGTCATTGAATCATATCTAGGATGATCTTGCTGTTAACAGACGTAAACCCCAATTCAACGAATACCTTTGGTTGTGACTGGAAATAGGGGCTTATGGGATTTGTGACCAGTTTTGCTCCTAATCAAGTACAGTGCAACCTCTCTACAACAGCCATCCATGGGAAGACGCAAAAGTGGCTGTTGTAGAGAGGTGGCTGTTGTAGGGAGGTTAATGATGAATTAAATTTGTTGTCCGCTGTTTAATTATTGTTTTTGATAATTCTCATCAAAAACATGCTTTGGCAACATTAGCAACTAAAATGCTGTCAAAACATGTTTTTATTGAGAAAGAAGGCAAAGGCAATAGCAGATGACAATTTTCGTGCTCAGCAGTCTAAGGGTTAGATACAGAGGAAATCATCCATTTGGGATATAAAATATCGGCTTTTATAGAGAGGGTCTTGTTGTAGAGAGGTGGCTGTTCGGTGAGGTTCGATTGTAGCACACTCCTGTATCCTGACGATCTATATTGCTTGTTACAAGCTTGTTACAAGCATGGCGTGTCTCATTGATGGAATGGCGAACAGTGCAAATCCTGTTCAGAGTGTGTTACGCACACTCCTAACAGGATTTGCACTGTTCGACATTCCATCAATGAGACACACGCAAGCAAGCTTCACAATATTCGAACCATGGAATATAGCTTGGTTTTCTGGATGGTGAAATTTTAATTCCTGTATCGCATACAACGTTCAATATATAGAAAAATCCACGTATTATTTGATCACTCCAGGTATATTTTATGTCATTCCTGTTCAGCAGCATCATGGATCTTTTGACTATTTTTTTTTATAAATTTACAATAGACCCCGGATTACCGATACTAATACTGCGTACGTGCGTGTGTGTGTGTGTGTGTGTGTGTGTGTGTGTATCAAGGGGCACCCACCATTGGTGCTCAATAACTAAAGCGGGTTGAGCACTGTGTCTCAGCTGGTGTCTCCGATATTCAATATGTAGTACGTGTTTCGCCGCCACGCCGGGCGACTAACAGCCAGACAAGTTGTATTAAAATATGGGAGAAACGAGTCGGTAAAAGATTTCGGAATAAGCTGTTTTCGGCAACTTTCACTTGCATTAAGTTACTTTTGATCCACTTGGCATCACTTATTTAAGTATACAAATTAATGTAGATATATATGACGTACACCATGGTCAGTTCTAAATGTATACATGCTACAGTGTATTTTCATTTACCACGTCTTTAACATACGCGGACTAGGCTGCACACTCGACATACTCACAGGCTACGGAAATTATTTGTTGTTGATCATTATTTTAATAACAACACCGAGAGCACACGTTTAAATGTTGGTATAACATGTTAAAATAATCAATGGCCTACATACAATTCGTTAGTTTCTCTAAAGGAACACCGATAAACATACGGTAATAAATACGTTTTATCGTGTGTCATTGCCAGCTGTCAGTAACGACGTCAGCCATGTCAAAAGCGAAAATGGAAGCGACGTTTCCGACGTCATTTACTCGATAACGTCATTTATGCCATAAGGTACTTTTCGCACGGCGTGGCTCATATGTCAATCAGTTGCTATACACTAGAGTGACCAGGTAAAAATACGGATTAATTTTTGTAAATAAAGTTGTTATAAAGGTATTTAAATACAATTCTTTCCATAACTTTTCCTACACATCCAATCAAAGAAGTATGTATATAAGTTGATTGTTGATCACGGTCAACTTTGTTTTTAAAAAGTATGTTGAGTATGTGTATACGAACAGCTGACAGATTTAATTTTCTTGTTCCTCTGAGCATTCATGTGTTATTGAAATTGGCAGTTGTCACATGTTACAGTGTTTATAATATTTGCCATTCGTATAGGCTCATACCAGCCTGCGCATACGCACAGTCTCGTCGGGGTCCAAACACCTTTTGTTATCGATACATACCGATATAGACTATAGTTATGTGTCTGATCATAACCCGATGTATTAATTAGTCCATACGTGGGTGGCAGGTGGGTGTACGCGATGGGTAATTTAACGATCGTGGTTCATCCTTACCGGAATCCCTACTGAAGACCTGGTTTTGCCCTCACATACGTCTTTGGCACTTTGTATGTGACAGTTGAATCTGGTTATACCTCTTCTGATACGATATTCGTAATCCTATTTTAGGGTAAGGGGCCAAGTGACTTGGTGTGGTATGGACCTGGCACCAGGTCAGGTTATTCTAATTTCAGGACTGAATATATTTGTTTTTGATGTAAATATTCCGTTCTGATTTTGGGATCCTCACCCCCCAATGCAGCAGGTTAAAATGGGATCGAACCCATGTGCCCGGCCTTACACGACCTTAGCTGTTGATAGGCCGTTAAGCACCAATAATAAACAAACAAATTAGTCCATACAAAGTTCTTCCCCTGTTAAACGTCCGCGTGCGTAGCTTTTCAGCCTGATTCTATGAATAAAACTGTGTAAGCTATTTTACACTATTTACTGGTGAAGTAATATGAAAATTGATTTGGGACTTGTCTAAGTGTTCGTTCGTTCGTCCATGAATGTACACTTAATACGTTTAATACGAGTGTTTTCTTATTATTTAGCGGCAATTCAATTTAACAATTCGTTCCCTCGAATAACAATTCGTTCCCACGAAATGACAATTCGTTCCCTCGAATTAACAATTCGTTCACACGATATAACAATTCGTTCGCACGAATTAACAATTCGTTCCCATGGGAACGAATTGTTGAATTAAGGGAACGAATTGTTAATTCGTGGGAACGAATTGTTAATTCGAGGGAACCAATTGTTAAATTGAGGGAACAAATTGTTATTTCGTGGGAACGAATTAATAAACAAGAGTGCCGAAGGTCACAATATACGCCCGTCGAAGCAAGGCCATTCAACAAGGGGAGATAACTCATGTTGACGTGATAAACATGTAAACCAAATTTGGTTACGATCCGTCAAGTAGAACTCGACTTATTGCGTGGACAAATATAATTAAAAATGGCTGCCAATGGGAGATAAGTATCGGAAATCAATAGGCTTCTTTGTCTTGCCATGATAAACATGTATACCGAATTTGGTTTCGATCGGTGAAGTAGAACTTGAGTTATTGCGTGGACAAGGATACAGAGTGCGAAAATTAAAAATGGCCGCCATGGGGAGATAAGTCATCGAAAATCAACAGGCTTCTTCGTCTTGCCGTGATAAACATGTATACCGAATTTGGTTATGGTCGGTGAAGTAGAACTTGAGTTATTGCGTGGACAAGGATACAGAGTGCGAAAATTAAAAATGCCTGCCAAGGGGAGATAAGTATCGGAAATAACAAACTATGCAACATTCGCCCTTTTTTTGCAAAACGGCTATAAATAACACAACTTAGACCGGATTTCTATAAATAAACTTACCGGGAGACAACCAGCCACGATCCCTCATTGATTTTTCATGCTTCATTCCATTTTTGATATTTGGGGATAATGTGTTTCGCTTTGTCAGTAAACCTACTTTATCGGCATAGTGAACAATGTAGGTCATGTTCAGACTGCGCGGATGCGCAGGCCGATCAGGGACTACGCTGCTCGCATTTGACGGAAGTTATCTTGTCTCAACCGGTGTCAATGAGATAGTACAACACACGTCCTATATAACCTACAGTATTTGATGTTACACAGCAAACTAAATGATCACCGGGTACATGGTGATCATTTAGTTGTGGGTGGACATCTAATTACACAGTTACTCATACACAGTCACACTGCACATAACGCAATACTATATTCCCCAGGAATTACTGACGAGTTTCACCGAAACCGAAAGTAGCTTAAAATGTATTTAGAAACACATTTCGTGAAAACGTGGAATATTTTGAAGAATTTTATTTCAATATTATATTTGCTCGTTGTCACGCGTTGCGAATGATCTTTATAATCCTACAACAAGCAATCGTAATTTCTATGTAGTGTGTTAACGGAGCGCGCCTGGTCGATATCAAGGAGCTTCGTGATCTTACTTGCTGACAAGACAAATGGAAACCGTACGTGATGACATTGTGATTGAAAATGTAGCTGCAGATGTAGATCTACCCCCGGAAAATAACGACAAAGTCAATGTGACCGTTTATAATCCCTACGCGGAGAAGTCGGAGACCAACAACACAGCCCTGCTCGTCGAGGGCCACAATCTGTACGTCTCGAAGGTGGTGCTGGGTCTCGTGTCTCCTGTGTTCCGGTCAATGTTCGAACTGGACATGGAGGAGAAGAATATGGACGAGATTCCACTGCCGGGGAAATGTCTCGATGACATGGTCGAGTTCCTGGAGTGTACATACCCCAATATACGGAAACCCATCACAGGTAATTGTCACCGTAGGGTGTATATACCCTAAGTCATAGATATCCATCACAGGTAATTGTTACCGTTGGGTGTGTATATAACCGACCTCACGGAAAACCATCACAGGTAATTGTCATCGTGGAGTGTATATACCACAACACACGTAGAAGCATCACATTTAATTGTCACACTGGAGTGTATATAGCATAACACTAGGATAACCATCACAGTTAATTGTCACCGTGGAGTGTATATACCACAACACACGGAGAACCATTACAGGTAATTGTCACCATGGAGTGTATATACCACAACAGGAGAACCATCAGAGGTAATTGTCACCATGGAGTGTATATACCACAACACACGGAGAACCATCACAGGTAATTGTCGCCATGGAGTGTATATACCACAACACACGGAGAAGCATCATATGTAATTGTCACAATGGAGTGTATATACCATAATACAAGGAGAACCATCACAGGTAATTGTCACCGTGGAGTGTATATACCACAACACACGGAGAACAATCACAGGTAATTGTAACCATAGAGTGTATATACCACAACATACGGATAACCATCACAGGTAATTGTCACCATGGAGTGTATATACCCCAACACACGGATAACCATCACAGGTAATTGTCACCATGGACTGTATATACCCCGACACACGGACAGCATTCACAGGTAATTGATAACGTGGAGGTATATACCACAACACACGTATAACCATCACAGGTAATTGTTACCGTGGAGTGCATATACCCCAACACACGGAGAACCATCCCATGTAATTGTTACCGTCGAGTGTGTATACCACAACACACGGATAACCATCACAGGTAATTGTTACCGTGAAGTTATATATCACAACACACGGAGAACCATCCCAGGTAATTGTTACCATCGAGTGTGTATACCACAACACACGGAGAACCATCACAGGTAATTGTCACCATGGAGTGTATATACCCCAACATATGGAAAACCATTACATGTAATTGTTACCGTAGAGTGTGTATACCCCAACAGTAGGAGAACCATCACAGGTAATTGTCACCATGAAGTGTATATACCCAGACACACGGAGAGCCTTCACAGGTAATTGACAACGTGAAGTTATATACCCCAAGACACGGAGAACTATCACATGTTTTTGACAATGTGGAGTTATATACCCGAACACACGGAGAACCATCTCATGTAATTGTTACCGTAGAGTGTCTATGCCCGAACACACGGAGAACCATCACAGGTAATTGTCACCGTGGAGTTCTATACTCCAACGCACGGTGAACCATCACAGGTAATTTTTACCGTGGAGTGCATATACCCCAACACACGGAGAACCATCCCAGGTAATTGTTACCGTCGAGTGTATATACCACAACACACGGAGAACCATCACAATGAGTACCATCACAGGTAATTGTCACCATGGAGTGTATATACCCCAACATACGGAGAACCATCACCGGTAAATGTCACCGTGGAGTGTATATACCACATCGCACGAAGGACCATCACAAGTAATTATTACCATGTAGTGTGTATACGCCAACACACGGAGAACCATGACAGGTAAGTGTCACCCTGGAGTTATATATCACAACACACGGAGAACAATCACAGGTGATAGTCACCATGGAGTGTATATACCCCGAAACACGGAGAACCATCACAGGTAATTGTCACAATGGAGTGTCTATATCCCAACACACGGAGAACCATCACAGGTAATTGTTACTATGGAGTGTAAATACCACAACACAAAGAGAACCATCACTGGTAATTGTCACCGTTGACTGGTTATACTCTAGCACACTGACAACTATCACAGGTAATTGTCTTCATGGATTGTACATCCCCAACATACAGAAAACCATCACAGGTAATTGTTACCGTGGAGTTTATATACCCCAACACACGAAGAACCATGGCAGGTAATTATCACCGTGGAGTTATATACCCCAACACACGGAGAGCCATCGCAGGTAATCGTCACCGCGGAGTGTATATAGCCCAACACACGGAGAACCATCACAGGTAGTTGTCAACATGGTGTGTATATACCCCAACACACGGAGAACCATCACAAGTAATTGTCACCGTGGATTTATATACCCCAACACATGGGGGACCATCACAGGTAAGTGTCACCTTGGAGTGTATATACACCAACACACGGAGAGCCATCACATGCAATTGTCACCATGGAATGTATATACCGCAACACACGGAGAACCAGCACAGATAATTGTCACCGTGGAGTGTATATACCGCAACACAAGGAAATCCATCACAGATATTCGTCACCATGGAGTGTGCATACCCCGACACACGGAGAACCTTGTTACCGTGGAGTGCATATACCCCAACACACGGAGAACCATCAAAGGTAATTGTCGCCGTGGAGTTATATACCACAACACACAGAGAACAATCACAGGTAATTGTTACCGTGTAGTGTATATACCACAACACAAAGAGAACCATCACAGGTAATTGTTACCGTGGAGCTATATACCCTAACACACGGAGAACCATCACAGGTAATTGTTACTGTGGAGTGTACATACCCCAACACAGGGAGAACCATCACAGGTAATTGTTACCGTGGAGTGTATATACCCCAATATACAGAGAACCATCACAGGTAATTGTTACCATGGAGTGTGTATACCCAAACACACGGAGAACCATCACAGGTAATTGTCACCCTGGAGTTATATACCTCAACATACGTAGAACCATCACAGGTGATAGTCACCACGGAGTGCATATACCCCAACACACCGAGAACCATCATAGGTAATTGTCACCATGGAATGTATATACCCCAACACACGGAGATTCATCGTAAGTAATTGTTACCGTGGGGTGTCTATACACCAACACACGGAGAACCATCGCAAGTAATTGTAACCGTGGGGTGTCTATATCTCAACACACGGAGAACCATTGCAGGTAATTATCACCATGGAGTGTATATACACCAAAACACGGATAACAATCACAGGTAATTGTCACCATGGAGTGTATATACCCCGACATACGGAGAACCATCGCAGGTAATTGTTACCGTTGTTTATTGTTAGCTTGGAGCACCAAGCACGTTGCAGAAAGAGACAACAAGGTATACAGTTAAAAGAGAAAATATATTTACAAACGAATTTTTACACAAACTAAATGTTCAAGACAGTATGGGCAACGTCCTCTGGAGCGTAGACAGCAACATAGGCACAGTCACGATTCTGGAGTAGGTAAGTATCGTATAGTATATATATATAATGTTCAATATATGAACTAAGATTATCTGACAACTAAATCAGGATTTCAGTTTTAAGTTTTTCTTTCCATACATAGTCACATTATACAAACGTGAGTTACAAGCAGTTTAACAACATGCATTTATAGGTTACACTCCTTGTTTACAGTCAACTATGAATACGTGTATTGTAAATAATTATAGACTATAACGTATTGTTCATACATGGTTAGGTTTGATTTATTTAAGAATGTTATGTAGATGAGAGAATAGAGTTGAAAATGAGATATGGTGAAATAGGTTTAGTGCATAATAATTGAGCAACCCAACACGATACAATATTATTACGGTATATGCTGTTATACATAACTGTAATATTTGTATGTATGATCAGAAGTTTCATGTATCTCCAAATGAGTGTTAGTCTAATTGGATAACATTCCATTTTCGTTCATGAAATATGAGCTTATTTCTATTCATTTCAATTTCTTTTTCAATATTTTGTGTTGCCTTTAGGTAAGACATAAACTCTGGAAATTTAGGTTCCGTGTTTCGTAATTTACATGTATATATAGATTATTTTCCTAGTATGATACAAACGTTGAAAAACGTGTTGTCCTGCTCATATTGCCCGAAGCAAACAATGTGCCAATCAAAATTACATACAATATTATCATTGTTTAAAAAGGTATTCAGCTGTGACCAAAAATGATGGCTTATAGTGCATTCCCAAAAAAGGTGCTTATTTGTTTCTGGAGCCATGGCGCAAAAATCAAACAAATTGGAGCTGACAATGTTACACTATATGTAAATAATCGTTTGTAGCGACAATTCTCATCAAACATTTATACTGAAAATTCCTAAGTTTAGAACCTATAGTGTTTGAAAAATGATTTGTGTAGACTATCTTCCAATTTATAGTTTTATCCGCGAATTCGTCATCCCATTTTGTCTTGGCTTTCTGCACAACCGGTTTCTGTTGATTAAGAAACATGTTATATAGCTTCTTATTACATTTGGTCGTGGTTGTTTTATTTGTTCCATTAATAGTATTTTTGTATTAATCGTGTTTATTCTTTCATTTTTAATTCGTGTTCTCCAGTCTTGAGGAATGCACGAAATCAGTTTGAAGTATTTTAGGTAATCGTTATTACTAACATTAAATAGTTCTTTTATTTCTGTAAAATTAAAGAATGATGTAGTTCTATAATCGTATAGTTGTTCTATATATTTAATCCCCTTATTAGCCCATTCCTTGTAGTAAAAAATTCTTCCATTACCTTTTATTTTCGAATTGTTCCATACAATTTGCTTTGATATTGTTTCTGGATTATTTCAGAAATTTAGCTTGCACCATGATTTAAGAACATCTGTCAAAAACTTATTTTTTGTCAACTGTATTTCGTCTGTTTGGTTTATATTTCCTTCAAATATATGTACACCACCAAAAAGCTTCAAATAGTTTAAATATAGTACTTTCAATTTTCCGTGATTTTCAGTTTGTGCAAGTCTTTTGACCCATGTAGCCTTTCGTGCATCAATAAATGATTCTAATTCTATCATTTTTAGCCCTCCTTCTTCGAACGTTTTAACAATAATTTTTCTAGTAATTTTATCAGGCTTTGACTCCCAGAGAAAATCAAACATATTGCGTATAATGTTCTTAATATTCTCCTGCTCCTGTTTGTCTAGCACTGTTAAAGGGAATATTAATTTTTGAAATGCAAAACTTTTAATGACAGTTATTTTACCTAGGATGGTGAGCTTTCTTTTTTTCCATTTGCTTAAACTTTGCTGAAATTCCTTTATATTAGGATCTTAGTTTAAACTATGCACTTTATTTTTATCACTACAAAAATATATCCCTAAAGTTTTGGCCACATCTGCAGTCCATGAAAATGGTTTATCATCACAGTACGTAGTTGTAGAGTTCTTTGACGAACCTGCTCAAAACAGTATTGACTTAGAATAGTTTAAACGTAAACCTGAAATGTTTCCAAAATTATCTATTGTACTAATTAATATTTCGAGAGATTTTCTGGACCCATCCATGCGAAAAGTAGCATCATCCGCGAGCATAGTATTTTTTATTTCTTCTCTATTTATAGTTATTCCTTTTATTAATTGATTTTTTTCTGACTCTGTGCGAGAGTATTTTTATTTCGATTATGAATAAATAAGGAGATAATGCACATCCTTGTCTTACTCCTCTTCCCGAGGAAAAAAGATCTGAAATATAGCCATTATTTGTTACACAACTAGATATATTAGGATAAAATATTTCAATCCATTTGATTAAGATGGGTCCGAAGTTTAGGAAGTGTAATACCTTAATTATATACTCATGGCTTATACTATCAAATATCTTTTCAAAATCGGCGAAAAAATAGGATTCCTGGTATATTTTTAACATTTGCGTGTTCAATTACTAAATAATATCAGAATCTGTACATTATTTTTTCTTATATAGTTTTTCATAATAATGTTTGTCTTCTTGTAAAATGTGTTCCGTGTCTGTAACAAGTTTTCCATTTACACTTAGCTGAGAAATAATTTTTCTTTCAAATTTTCTTTTTTCAAGCTCCGCAAAAATGTTTGTATTCTTAAATTCAGCCTCCACCCAATTTACTTTCGATCGAAAAATGATACTTTCTGCTCGACTTTTGTAAATTTCTTCGAGACGGCTTTTACAATTATTTAATTCATTGATTGCTTCAGGTGTTTGCATATTGTCATTACTTAATAGATTAATTTGCTCCTGTAATTTATTTTCGTCTGTTTTATCTTTTCTAATACGTTTTGTAGTATATTTGATAGTTTCATTTCTGATTGTTCCTTTAATTAACTCCCATAAAGTGTTAGGGTTTGCTTCATGGTTAATGTTGGGCAATTTTCGCTATATTGTTTTTAATAATTGTTTTATAATCATTGTTTTATAATCATTTTCGAAACTAATTGAATTATTCAATTTAAAATATCCTTTTCTATAATATTTAACATCATTTCTCTGTTCTGTTTGTTTGTACTTTGTAGCCCACCTCTTTTATCCAAATCAAAGTTTAGGACAATATTGAAATCCCCACCTATAATAATTCGCGAATTTTCATTTTCAGAAATATAATCTTCTAGTTTTTATAAAAATGTTTTATCTTCGATATTTGGCCCATATACATTGATTAGCAGAATCTGTTTATTGTTTATATCAATTTAAATTGCCTGAATTATACCGGGAATTATTTCAGAACATTATATGTTAAATTAGAATTAAACAGAATACAGACTCCTTCAGAGTTGCTTGACTTTCCACTAAAGAATCCTTCTGCACCCAGTTGGTTTCCCACTACTTTTCTATTTTTATTACTGAATTAGTTTCCTGCAAAAAACATATCGCGTAATTGTTATCCTTGAGCCACTGGAATATTTGAGTCCGTTTTAACTTAGATCCTAGTCCTCGGACGTTTAAAGTACATATGTTAGTTGTCATGGAGAGTTAGGATGAAATGATACATGTATACCCTGTACATAGCTGATAAAATGTCTACTGATATTGCATCGTGTTGCTCAAAATAAGGAGGATGGAGGTAAGAACAGAGGTAGGTGATTGGAACAAAGTAAGTTAAAGTTATCATAAATACCCTCATTTAACAGGGAGATGTTGCGATTCTACTTGATTATATAACGTATGGAGTACAGGGTTAAAGATGCAGAAAGTGTTTATCATGTAAGAGATTTGTCCACAATGAAGGAAGAAAATCTTATAAAAATGGATATATGGTGGACAATGCTTACCACAATATGGCTGTGCGAATGGTGACTCCTGTAATCCACTACCGCATCGTCCGTGGCAATGGATGATACGGGAGTAGACCACAAGAGTCACCGCCCACAACCATTCGAGATCTTCCATACAATTATTGAATCAGATAATAGTCTTCCATGCACAATTATCATATGCGAAATTGTTAAACTAGTTATCTAGTTACCATATGAAATATAATCTATTTATCAGTGAAATATACATTTTCCTATGCGCTCTCTCAGTTTCGACACGACACATTTATAAGTAGATCACAAAGTAGATTCATTGCGAACAGTGAGATCCGTGTGCATACAGCGAACAGTGAGATCCGTGTGCAGACAGAGCGGATATAAAATAAAAACAACTTTTACCGTAAGTGTTCTGTTTCCGGCTTGAATAAAATACACAAAACAACATGAACACACAATACCAACATATATATACATGTATATATACACATATATATACATGTATATATACACACATACATATATACATGCACACACACACACGCAAGCACGCACGCACGCACGCACAGTTCTTGTGAAAGGTACAACACGGGGAGGTAAGATTTATTCCTACACAATGGGGAGATTTTTTCTAGTGGGTTTAGAAGGAAAATAAATTCAAGCAAAACGGGGATGCACACCATACACACGTTTTTCTATGACGGATTGGGGAGCTTGTACAAACTGGGGATACACACGCCTTATACACACAATCAAAGGTTTTTACACACAAATCGGGGAAACCAAACATTTGGAACATTAGTATTGCTGTGCCCTTCTGGCTTCCCCATGGAAATCCTTTTCCTACATGACTAAGAGCTGATTTACCGAATAAACCATGTATATGTAATCTATAACTGTTTAAATGTAATAATATGCACTGTTCATAGTAATCGAAATCGGCCCTTTCCACATAGACATCCATGAAGTCGTAGTAATATTGGAGCATGCGAAGTTTGGCATACTGCATAATCATATAGCCAAGTTGTAATGGGAGATCCAGCTTGATTTTCCTCTTTGCCATCTCCATTTCGTAGAACTGTTCTTCAGGTTCTATACAGTCAAGTATTCGAAATTTTGGATTGTTGACTAGAAGACAGACTTCGTTTTCAGCCTGAACGTATGTCACTTTGCGATGTTTCGTCTTGTCCATTATCAGACTACCATACCCGGAATTACCGATGAGTTTCATGGTGTCCGCTATATAATAGTCATGTCTGGCGACATGTCTCCTGCTCGTCTAGCTGCACTGACATCTTCAACGAAATCCTAAAAACACGTTCGGGGTAGATATTTCACAACCGGATATATTTTTGTAATTTTCAAGCCATGGTTCAAGTACCAGCGGAGAAGTGGCGTGGCAATCAGCATTTGGCGTCCTTTCATTCCTCCCACTAACAGTCGACGTGGTTTTTCAGACAGTTTATGGTCCCTAACGTGTTGTTGCATGTGCTCCCCGATGACCTCAAAAGGTACATGCGTCGAACAGAAAAGCGGGGACATTTCTCCAAAATATTCTTGGGGGGTCATCTTCTTCCGAAACAGCGGGCCCCACTGATCCGGTACCTCGATATCGACTTCGGCTTCATGAAACAGTGTTGTATCAAGGACCCCATTCAATATTTGGTTTTCTGACACCTTCCACTTATTATTCCGAAGGAATGTGGGCTGGCGTTCTCGGATGAAGTCCGAATCATTCTTGAAAACTTTTTCGAAGTCGCACTCCCACATTTATACGAAGTTATATCCTTGTTCCCGCAGGTAAGTAGTGGTGTACTGCGTCCTCTTCAACTTGTCCGGTTGATTTTCTATCCAGCTGTCATTGTTTACCTTTATTGTGAGTTGACAGAGATGGCCGTGAAAGCAACACCCCTGAAACTGATATATGGTGTTGGTATTACTATCCCAGCCGTCCACAACAAACTTTCCTACACGTTTTTCAGAACCGTGGTTCAATTTGTGTTGAATGTGGGTGCCAGCTTTCGAGTTCAGATTCCATACAGTAGTAGGCAGAGACCCATTTATCACGGCGTTCTGGTTTGAAACCCTGTTCGGCTCTGCGTCGAATAAATGGACACACTGTCATATCTTGTCCTATAGCCCATAAATAAAGCGCATTGACATCGCCCCTTATCTGTTGACATCGTTTGTGCGGATTGTTCCGGATGAACGTCTCCCCGGCTTTGGCGTTACGCTTGAATATGATGCTGGGTCCGCCGATGATATTCTGCTTGAATGTTTGGTAAATATCGGAGGAGTTCTTTTCAAACATGGCAACATTTGCACCGGAGTGTTTAGCTTTCTGAAAAAGAAGTTGGCGAGATATACCAGGGACAGAGTCAAGGTCAATGTCACCAATGCTATAAACCGTATCATGGCTTAACGCGGATACGCTCATGCGGATCATATTTCGGATTTATCAACTATCAACATGTGCCAATAATGGTCATCCCGTCGCTATTCAGAGGTACGTGCAGTAACGAGTCGATAAGGAACAGTAAGGAGTGGGTGAGGAGTCGAAAGGGAACAGTGAAGAACAGTAAGGAGTCACTAAGGAACAGTGAGGAGATGGTGAGGAAGAATGCAGAGTCGATTGGAACAGTCAGGTGGGGTGAGGAGGCATAAAGAGGCAATGCTTATGCGGAACACGGAACATATAACGCACACAAACACTAATACATATCTATTTATTCATGAAATAGGCAACTTGTTGATATGCTAGCTAACAATAATATCCAAGTGGTACACACATTCGTCAATGCTCTGGAAAATCCATTTACAGATTAACACCAATTTTATATATTTTAGCGTCTCTGTCCATCGGTGACGCCGCCCTCTTCCTACTCTTTCTTTCCAGTTCGCTTCTCGCAATTTCCACTTGTTGCTGCGCCGGGTACACTAGGGAGATTGCGGGCGTCTTAACGTCTGTCCCTCCTCCTCCACTTTGTGAGTCTTCCGCATCCATGCGTTCGTCTTCTCCCAGTTCCGGTGCTTCGTAACATTTCAAGATCCGATCGAAATCTTCGTCCATTTTTGGATCGGAAACAGTTTTCTTTATAGTCGTATAGACGGGTTCTTTACGCAGCGCGGTAAACCATAAAATTTTGTTCACGAAACTGTTCATCAGCGCCTTTCTGTATTTGTCTTGCATTTGTTCATATACGTACTCACGGGCATCGGAGTGATCGCCAGCACTCTGCGTGTATTTTTCAACCAGCTCCTCAAACTCTGGTTGACATTGTTCGAACGCCTCTTCCACGAGTAAATTCCAAGAATCCTCCTCCTCCTTCTCAGAGTTTTCACTCGAGCTTCCTTCATCCGATTCGTTATCCGATACGGCTACGTTTTCGTCATTGTTATGCATGGTCTTCTTATCCCTCAACATGTTGTCTCGTCTTTTAAATTCGTTGGAACAAATATCGCATGTGAACATCTCGAAGTCTTTCCACTGAATAAGGAGGAGTGAGGAAATATGGTGTTATATAGTATAACATAACAGAACATTTATTTCAAGCCCTTTAGCTTTAGGTAGGTAGAGCCTAGCTACAAGCGATTACACTCGGTCGTATCCAGCCTCTGTCTGCCTTAGCCAAATGGCATGCCTCGCGTTAGAACACTCGAGTTAAAACCCCACTAGAGAGAGAGAGAGAAAAAGATGAGGATCATTCAATCATTACATTCCACACACAAGAAACAATATCATTGATATTTTCTTTGGACGAATGAAGAACTGCACCATGGCATTCCGTGTGTACACGACAGACCCGCAACTATTCGATACACTGGCGCGCGTTCCTAACTGTGGCACACTTCGCTTTGTAACCAGGAAACCACCAAATTATATGACACAGATGTACAATGAGGAGCATCTTACAAGTTTTCTTTGGGATGAAACTAATGTTTTGAATTTTGGCGGAAAAACAATTTCGGCGGGGAAAACATTTGGCGGGAAAATTTGAATTTTTGATGACGTCACCGGGGTCAACGAGTACAATCTTCAATCTTCACCTTCCACACTCTGCGAGTTCACATTATACTACTACCAATACAGCTGACTTTCTAGTCACTTTGAATTAAATACTATTATTGGATAGAATTGTGAAAATGTTGGATTTGAACACGGATACATTTTTGGCCGTTGTTTTATTTATTGACACCGGTTTATTGTTGCTGGTGTGATGCGGCACCATATTAGTGTCGTGTAACACCACCTTAATATCGTGTAAAACTGCACCAATGCCGTGTAACACCACACGACACCACATTGGTTTAGTGTAACACTATGATCGTGTGGTGTAACACCACACCGTCGTATTTGATTGGTCAAGGCAATCGTGCATCCAAATTCTTGCATATCGTGTCGAATTTTGTGTCGTGTACGTGCCGTGTGGAGACGGTGTCGTGTTCGTTCGTGTGTTCACTTACACGTCGACCCCACTGTATGCTCCAACACACGGAAACCATCACAGGTTAGTGTGACCGTGGTGTGTGTTATATAACGTTATATAAATACTGCCCTTGGTTGTTGGGAATATTCATAGGTGACATGTATTTGATTTTTATGTGGATATATGCACGAGTTTCGCAGCGTGCGATATTGCGCGACTTTATGAGCGCGATATCGTATCGCAGCGGAACGAGTGGCATATATCCACATACACATCACATAATATTTTTTATTATATACGCACATCATTCACAATTGACATGCGCTTCAAATAATAAACAAACGATGCATAAAATAAACAGATTAGTGGTGATATAGGTGGAACTATTTTGCGAGGTGAAGTGTAATTCCGGCACTGACCGATATGAACCCACGAGACGTCACTATGGAACAATATTGACGGCTGGCGTTGCATTGTGTTTCAATGGGAAACGAAAATTCGTATATAATAATGTGGATTATCTACCCGAGAAAGCAGTATCTCCCGAGGCAATTGCCGATTTTGTTTTCGAGGGGACATACATGTAATCCACAGTATTCCCCTCAATCGAGGGTGGTATTTAATTTAGTATACCGAATATGAAAATGATTAAAATCGCTGTTTTCAGAACAGAAACAGAAGCAAAACGGTTGCTGGCTGGAGAATCAGTCATATTGTTTTGCGATTGCTGGTTTCTATTGTAATACTACGCCAGGGATGTCGTCCAATCACAATGCAGCGGGCAATATTAGAGTGGAAACTTACAATATTACCCTCCCGTCCAGAAAATACCCCAAATATTTGTATCATGTGATATAAAATTGACTATTGCAACGTCTAGAAATTGCAATGAGGTAGATCGATACGAATGTATAGTTTATTTAATTCACATGTGGATATATGCACGAGTCGCGCATTATCGTGACAATATCAACGCACGAGTCATCAATATGGAACTCTAGAACTCTCCACGGAGAGAAAATGGGTTAAAACACGGCATAACAAAGATTTCATGTGATAAAATGTCATATTGACCGTCTGAAAATACTGTTATTCCGTGCTGTAACCCATTTTATAAATGTGATATAACATACGTGTAATAACACCTGAAGCGAATTCGATTGGCTGGCCGTATCAGTCTAATTATGTATTCGAATTTTTGCCAATGATATGTCGAATGACTCAAATTGAGACGTTCCAAATGTCCGTAGTTGCGCGACAAAGCAATGATGTTTTGACGTTGTTCGAATGTGCTCTTGGTTGGTAATATGAAGTGTTTACAAAGTACAGGAACCTATTATAATATTTATAATACTTGTATTGCAGGGATTAAAACTTTTTTTTTCTGTGAAGATTTTTAACTAGATGCGAAAATAGTCAATGGCGTCTGCTTATTGAAACGTATTGGATATATCCACATTGGCTGCTCTTTGGATGGTGAAGTCTTGTGATAAACATAATCTCAAACTCGTTTCCATTTGATATGATATTTATAAACTCTCGTCCGAATTTGTATGCACGTCGCTAGAGGTTCGGTGCATAAACTGTGCATGACTCGTTTCATAAATTTCATACAAAATGGGAACTCTATATATTTTGAAAGCCGTGACGTCGGGTAGTTTGGCGTCATATTTGACGACGTTATGCACATACCAATCCACATATAAAACTAAATTCTGGGAAAAAGAATCTCTCCTACTCCTAATTACATTGAAATAAATGTATACCACAACCATTGATCCATGTAGCATAATAAAGGAGGTTGAATAAATGCTGTTTACATTGGAAGTAACATAATAAACCTGAATTAGCCTAATATACATGAAATGCCGTTTTTGCCTTTATTTGTTCACATTTGACCCCTAATAGCGGCCTTTGATTGGTCAGTCTCAATAGCAAATTCAAGATGGAGGCGGATTTTAAAATCTAACTCGATGTCGATTCAGCTGAATTGTGTCCATTTTTACTGTACATGATACGTAACCAACGACACCGACGTGTCCATTCTGATTTGAGTGCTTATTATGACAACTGTGGAGTCTCAAGCAAGCCAATGTTGAAGCAAGGATTTCCCTATGATTTTTAAAGTGGGTCCCAGGACACCCAACTTTACTATTTGGGGGTTCCCTGGTGTCATATAACCCGACTGAAGCTATATTCACCCGTGGCGCAGCCGATGGGGAATATAGCTTCAGATCGGCAATATGACACAATATTGCCTTAAAGTTTGTAGAATCACAATAACGTATTTGTCATACCGTAGATTCTTTATATTTCTCCGGAATCTACTAATCCTCACGAGGGGCTCAGCAGAATATATAGACAGTCAGACACAGGCGGGCGGGCGGGCGGGCGGGCAGTCAAGCATGCGAGCATAATTTATTGACGCGCTTGACAAGTACAATGGGCTCATATTAGCCGTCAAACGGACCAATCAGAACACGAGAAATTTATCTGCGGTATGACAATATAGTTTATATTCGACGGCACTAATCATATATTTACTATCTCTCACGCTATGACCAGAAGCCGTCCTCATAGCTGTGTTATTTCTGGGTTAATTCGAGAAATTTTACATTTCTCGGAATAACTTAAGAACGGATAAAGTTATGGGAATAAAATGCCATGGGAATGAACTGTTACATACAGGCCGAATGTGTTACTGGTTCCACAAACTAACGACTGTCCGTCGTTTACACACCATTTTGACGTCGTTGTCGTTTTTATAATTAGAAAACATCCGTTTCTAAATAAAAGTAATGAAAACTAGGTCAAAACGATGCGTTGAAAGAAACAGCATGTGCTGAATTAGTTGAAAACCGCGTATTTAATCGAAAATGCCGTTATGAATCGTTTCTATGCTTATCGTTGTAGGAAACGATCGTTTTCACTTCGTTTTCCATTCGTCTTCCTTTCCTTCGTTTGGGAACATTCAACACATGTTCGCTGTAACTGCATTACCGAGATATTTAGGACACTGTATGTATAAGGGGCAGGTATATGTAATGTACTCTTTTCACGGTATGTTCCTACAGGTGAGAATGCTGGAATCCTTGTGCCCCTATTTGACGAGTACCAGATAGACGATCTGAAGGCTAGTTGCCAACGGGCTCTCGTCGAATACTGTACCGACGATATTCACTTAGACACGATCCTTGAGTACTTACTGATGGCATCCACCTACGACATGGCACAGTTGAGAATAAAATGTCTAAACCTGGCGTCCCGCGCAAAAACCTCCATATTGAAGTCGCACCAAATGATGCGTGATATACCTCCAGATGTAATAATAGAGCTATGGAAAGAAGTTGCGGACAACAAAGAATCGGAAATAAAGTCGTTCCTCGCCATGTGGAAACTGTTGCCAGATAAAGAAACGGTAATTGCAATCTCCGGAGGGTCGACACGCGGGCCGGGACGTGGTCACATGGTCTCGGGGTACAAGCTCACGTGTACAACATCTACTAAGCTACATGAAGCGTCCGATCCGAAAAAATTGTCAAAATATATTACACCGATCAACATCGCCATTGCTAACAAGTTTGTCAGTACATTGAAGATATTATTGGAGCTATGTGCGGCAGAGCTCCATTACATGGGAAACGAAAGCTTCATTTTATTGCAAAATAGTGATTTGTCAGATGATATCAAGGAAAAACTGATTTCTAAATTAATGGAAAACAAATACCCAGATTTGTAAATTTCCACCATATGAATTCAATATCTTCAATTTGTTTATACATGTACATGTATTACTTGACTTACTGGACTAAGCATATCATGCACAAGTGTTGTAGTGCCGATATGATACGTTAAAATGAACAAACACATATTTATTGTTAAAACAAATACCGTATTGAAGCGACCCGACGAAATACTGCTGAAGGTTGCCGTTATTGTGTAGTCGTTTAATAGTCTGGGGGCAAATGTGCCTAAACATATACGAATCCGGCATCTCATGTTAATTTTTGTCAGATTTTATAAACTTGAATGTGTAATTTTTCCAAAAAAATACATGTGCCATTTTGTCAAATCACGGTGAAGGTCATTTCAAGTTCATTGAACTGCATGCATGCTTTTTGTCCGAATAATGATATTGATAAGATAATTTGCAGTAGTTCTCATTGAACAGATAACCGTATAAATTGCTCAGAACATTGGAATAATATATACACGTATTTTACATCAAACTAGCCGAAACACACAATTTTTTTTAATGGTGGTTATGTTTTCAGAATGGCAGCCACAAAACTACGTTTTCAAATTGGCTGGTCTGTAAGAAATATTTCTGTAAAATATTCGATGTGTCTTGGCATGGTTTGTATCACATTTGCTAGTCAATTATATACATAGTTCACACATACAGTGCTTACTTGGAATATTACACATATTTGTTCAGAGATACTGTGTCTATACCCACATATTCAGTATCAAAGAAGCCAGCACAGCGTGAAGTAACATATGCAAGTTATTTCTCATACTCTAATAGGTTTTACAATATTGATGCATTCATTCTCCTTAATTCGTGAATATGCTGCACAATGATAGGACTTGGAATATTTACACAGATCTTCGAACATACTTAACTAATTCATTATGGTTATAAGGAGTTGTTCACTTGACTAGGTGTTCACATACATTAAATTGGTTTATAGAGAGCTCAGGGGTGCTTATACGTATCTGCTTACGTGCTGTATGAAGGGCATGCAGAGTTCAATATCACTTTTGAAGGTGATGATATTCATGAAACTTGCATGGACTAAATTAATTTTCATCAATACAATGTACCGTATATACAAAACTATAGTATACGTAGTTAGAACGATGTAATATGTTCCATAATGTGAAAATAATTTTCGTGTTACGCTGAATCTGATTAAGTATTCCGAAAAGTGTAATAATTCCGAGAAATTTAATCATTCCACTTATGATAAACTTTCTCATAATAAAACAGGTTGTTTTTGCTATGTGCAAAATCATCGCATGTTTATTTATATGTGTATACTTGAAACAGTAAACCATATGGACCGTACACTCATGGAAAATAATGTCAACATGTTAATACTATAAAATGCGCATGGTATGAGGACAGAATTTTTAACGAGGCATATGCCGATGGTACAACAGACTGTTGGTAGCCAGTACACATTAGGAAATATACATGATCTGATATCATTATGAAGAAAGTTGAGCCTTTTGTGGATAAGTGCTGGTCTGTTTGATTTGTTAGCTAGAGATCATTGTAATACATTGTTTTCGTCATATCTTATGTGAAAGTTGCTATTTTGATAAGTTGGTGATATTATATAGTATTACATGGCAGAAGGTGACTATATTGATCTTCTAGTATCATGTCTGGTTAATCGGAGAATTATGCACGGTTATATATTATGGAGGGGATGCTATCTCAATGTGGCACAAACATTGAATACAATCATTTATGTTTAGATTTATTTTCGATCTTAACCAGACTGTGAACTTATCAAAACTAGAAACAAGGAAAAATGCTTGAGACCAAAGAACCCATGAACACATATATCTAGGGCAATACACAACGGTACAAGCATGACACGAATACACATTAAATATCGCCTATAACCCTACATAAGTCATGATATGATGAACTGCGTTCGAATATGCATTTATTAGAAATGAATAGGTAGCAACAGGTAAAAATATAAACGTTATGAAGCATGACATTGAAATTATCATTTCATACGACCTATGCGTTACGTTTCCTTTTAATTAATGAAACCCGACACACATATCCAGTATGTTTTTTTTTGTTCTTTTAATAAATACAAAAAACATTATTCTTAATTTTCATTGACCTTGAACTGACATTTAACTTAACAAATAAAAGTAAACATAAATACATTACATAACTGGGCATTATGTTTGTCAAACATGGAAATGCCCCCGTTGCTTACTGGACTCTAACTGGAAAAGTTCTTACAAAGTTTTTAAATGTACACGGACGGACGAACGGAGCATCAAGAGCTACGCAATATGCATCCCCCATTGCTATCTCATAGGGGACATACATTCATTTCTGAAGATATTTTGCGTTCTAAATACATGTACACGCCTTTAGATTAATAAATGCGGTATTATGACAAAGAATAAGATACATATGCAGTTTGATTGTTGAATTTAAAAGTATCAACATCGCAACCTACTATGATATTACAATTTGAAGACTGTTTTTCTATTCCACAAATAAATTTATAATCAATATCAATGAAAATATTGACATGTTTTATATGACACATGTATTAATGAATCTGTTTTGAATATATATATATGCATGACATTTGTCTTTGATGTTCAATGACCTTGAAATGAGATGAACTTAATTGGAAACAAATGGCACTATAATTGTCTGAAAGCTGAACACTAATGGGTTATAATATAAAACAACGACGACAATAAAAATTAACACAATGTGCCGCATTCATGGAAATTACCCAATAACGACAATGTTATGTTTTCGATTCGGCTTATATTTAAGGATGGGAACTGGCTCGAACACCTTCTATACCTGGGAAATGTTATGTTCATAGCAGGGTGCATTAATGTACTAGCCCATCATGAGCTCCAATAGTAGGAAACACAATAAGTCCCTTTTTGTCCTGGCTGGTGAAAACAATAGAACATTATGTTACATATCTCTAGAGATATATTGTCAAGGCTAATAACTTAACGTTATATGTATAACATACTGTTATAGCACCACTACAAGAAAACGTTGCCGTTTTCACTCCGTAACCTTGAACATATAGTGTTGTGACCTTGACCTTGATAGTTGTTGTTAGATTCCTTGATTGCAGTTGAATTTTAATTAGTGTGTTGCATACCACCGAAGATATTGATATTTCAAATGAACCAATTCACTGGTTTTATGGCATAAATACCAGGATTTTGACCTTGATTTGTACTAGGTTAGTTCCATTGGAGCTACCTAGTATAGCAGTGGTAGATATGGAATGTCAACACCGATGCTGTGTATTGAGGGAGCAACTGCTGATTAGATCCAGCCGCTGATTTTTCGGCTGATTCTCTCCCAGGCACATTGACCTTGAACTGACATTCAACTTAACAAATAAAGGTAAACACAAATACATTACATAACTGGGCATTATATTTGTAAAACATGGAAATGCCCTCGTTGCATACTGGACTCTAACTGGAAAAGTTCTTACAAAGTTTTTAAATGTACACGGACGGACAAACGGAAAATCAAGAGCTACGCAATATGCATCCCCCATTGCTATCTCATAGGGGGCATACATTAATTTCTGAAGATATTTTGCGTTATAAATACATGTACACGCCTTTAGATTAATAAATGAGGTATTATGACAAAGAATAAGATACATATGCAGTTTGATTGTTGAATTTAGAAGTATCAACATCGCAACCTACTATGATATTAAAATTTGAAGACTGATTTTCTATTCCACGAATAAATTTATAATCAATATCAATGAAAATATTGACATGTTTTGTATGACAAATGTATTAATGAATCTGTTTTGAAAATATATATATGCATGACATTTGTCTTTGATGTTCAATGACCTTGAAATGAGATGAACTTAATTGGAAAGAAATGGCACAATAATTGTCTGTAAGCTGAACCCTAATAGGTTATAATATAAAACAACCACGAGAATAAAAATTAAAGCATGAGCTCCAATAGTAGGAAACACAATAAGTCCCTTTTTGTCCTGGCTGGTGAAAAAAATAGAACATTATGTTACAGATCTCTAGAGATATATTGTCAAGGCTAATAACTTAACGATATATGTATAACATACTGTTATAGCACCACTACAAGAAAACGTTGCCGTTTTCACTCCGTAACCTTGAACATATAGTGTTGTGACCTTGACCTTGATAGTTATTGTTAGATTCCTTGATTGCAGTTGAATTTTAATTAGTGTGAAGCATACCACCGAAGATATTGATATTTCAAATGAACCAATTCACCGGTGTTATGGCATAAATACCAGGATTTTGACCTTGATTTTTACTAGGTTAGTTCCATTGGAGCTACCTAGTATATCAGTCGTAGATATGGAATGTCAACACCGATGCTGTGTATTGAGGGAGCAACTGATAATTAGATCCAGCCGCTGATTTTTCGGCTGATTCTCTCCCAGGCACAGAGAGTAGGATAGTAATGTTGGTTTATTGTCGTCGGTGCGATGGTGTGGGTGTTCGGTCAATAGTATTTGTTGTTTTTCATATACGGTGAAACGTTCGAATAGAACATTGAATCTGTTGATGTAGATGGGTGTCAGACATGACCATTGTGGGTGTCTTAACAAATGTTTAGTTAAAATGTCTTTATTATTTTAAAATATAATGGATTGATGGTGAACATCAATTTTAATTGTTATACTATATAAGTTAGATCGGAAGATTTTCGGGTGTGCGAAGCCATGTACACTTCCATGTGTTTTAAAATTTATTCACGTAGTACAACAACAATGGCGCAACCCTGAGCTCGCGTGAACTGTATGACATGTGACACACATATTTCCGGTGTTGAGCGTCATATCTGTCAAAATACAAACAAAGGCGAACTTTATTCGTATACTTGTTTCTGTTTTGTATCCAAATATATGTAAAGTGTGCGAAGCCATGTACACTGACTGTATATTTTTGTCTGTAAATATTCTGTTCTGATTTTGGGATTTTCCTTCTACCCTACACATGATATATGGGATTTGACCCTGTTAACCGACCTAAAATGACTTTAGCTGATGATAAGCCATTAAACATAATTATATAAATAAATAATACGTACTAGTAATCTTGTGGAGCTAACCTAGTTTCAGTACTTTCAGCACTTTGATTTACTTTGAAATGACCTTGAAAGTGTCCGGAAAAGAATGACACCCGAATTTTTCGGAAACTGAAATCCCCGACGAATACAAAATCCATAACAAAGAAAAGTTAACATGAGATATCGGATTCTGAGCAATTTTCCCCACAGACTATAAAGTAGGCATGTAATTCCGCTTCACTTTTGCTAGTCGACTGTGCGAGGCTAGCATTTTATCTACTGTCTGTTTTGCGTAATCTTGCCAACATTTTAACGTTATACATGTATAAACATGGCAAAACAATGTTTTGTTCAAAACTTTTAGTATAATTTAAGAATGAGCCTATTTGTTATTTTGTAGAATTTGTCAAATATTGATTTTAAAAAGAAATATCAAAACACTATTTCCCGATGTTAAATCCCCATTCACATAGTATTTCGAAAAAAAGTAGGTCAATGTCACCCAAATGACCCAACGTGGATGTGTACTAATGTAAGGAAGCTACTAATGACGCATTACACACACATAATATTCGCGTTACTGATGACGATGACGACGTTGTGACTGTTACACATGGGGGCCGTTTGACTAAACTTTGTACGACTATAATGTTCAGAAGTGTAACATTATGATAGTCTGTAAATTTCACATTAACAATTTATTTTTGTAAACAATAATTGAATTTACATTTATTGATCATTTCCAGACGATCATAAATTTGCACTTACGAAAATTTTAGTCGTACGAAATTCCATCTGACATTGCATTGTCTCACACTGCATGCGCTTGTATGACAGCTACTGTCTGTTTCACGAAAGCTGCCCAAATTTTACAGCCATATAAACAATGCAAAAATAATATTATTTTCGAGAATATTAAATTTTATTGATTTTGTTAAAAAAAATGGAAATTTACTCCGAAACCTGTCTAAATAGCTTAGAAATGATACAACTAAGAAAACGAAAGTTAAATTTTGAAAATCGGTCCAGTATTTATGAAAATATAAACATTCATCCTAATGCTTGTTAAATCCCCATAGACATCTTCACTCTCTGAATCTTGATAGGGATTTAACATGGGGAAATTGTTTTTTCGCAATAAAATCAATATTTGACAAAATTTCGCGAAATATATAGAACGCTCATTTTTATTTTTCCTTTAATTTAATATTATCGAAAAATAAATATTTTTACATTGTTTATATATAGCCTTAACATTTGGGCAGGTTTCATGAAACAGACAGTAGTAACGGTGCATGTTCTAGTAGGTCAATATTAAGACTATTGTGTCTTAAAATGACACCATAGGAATGAATAAGTTTGATGTTTATTGTAGTTAATGGTTGTTTACATGTTTATTATCACGTCATAGCGTAATTATATCGTTCTGATGATATCAGCAACGTGCGACGGTTCATTTTTGGGATCGCCAGGGTTGCATGGTGACAGATCTTAACATAGTTCTGAGTACATAACTCTAATTATATTTAATTACACTGCATTACATAAGAGTTATGACGGGATAGTATTTCCAGCGCTCTTTGTTTACTTTCATCATTGTGGAGAGTGACCTAAGCATTTTGCTAATACACACTTTATTAGGTAAGTTTATGGTAATATGTTTGTGCCATATTGTATAATAGTCTCTCAATAACAATATAATGAAGTATGAAGGTCAACACCCTCCATGCTTTTCTATGTTTTAGTGCGCGAAGTGTAAATGCTATTACGCCAATCTTTACTGTTTAGCGTGGTGTAGATCTTGAGCCAGCAATACCCCCCACCCCATGTGTGATTTTTGGTGAGTATGATTTTCGAATTCAGTAGCCTATTGTCTATCAATCTCGGTTGTCTGCGCTCAAAAAGCCACTGGATGAACAAATGACGGCCATTTTACAAGATGGCCGCCGAACAGTATTATATTGTTTTATTATGGACTGTTAACTTTCAGTCTGATCAATATTAACCGGGTAAATTGCGATAATTAAGTCAAAATTTGTATGTAAAGTGATTGGGAATACACCTTACATTTAAGTACATCCGTAGATGGCAATATATTTCAAAATGGCCGCCGAAATAGGCTATTTTACAACATTTTACTGCGAGTCGTTGCTGTTACGAACAAATACAAACATTTATATAGATGTAGTTCAAACACATATACATTGCTTTCACTTACAAATAAATAGAAAATACAGGAGATAACGATGCAATATCCTTCCACAATTGTCAGAACAGTCAAAATGGCCGCCAAAATGTTCTTGTTTTGTTCTATTCTTTACTGTATGCCGTTGTTATAAACAGCATTTCATGCACCTATTACATGTATACCGATCAGTTTGATGTCTACAAATCAAATAATTTGATAACATATACATATCCAGGTATGCAATGCTATAATTATATATTCAAAATGGCCGCCAAAATGATCAGATGTTCAACAATATTGATGATGAAGCTGCAGTTTTCAGTAATTAAACACCACTAACATTGTTATGTATATAGCGTGATATTCTGCTTATTTTCAAAGACAAATACGGATGTATTTCAATCAGTTGTAGTATCGAAGAACTGTTTGAAAGTCTGTCCAAAATGGATTGACTGTTGACAAGGAATACACTGTTATTATTGTCAACGAGCACACTCCTCACATTTAAGCGAGCATGATGATCATTGGCCAAGGCAGCATGTAGTATGGTATGATGAATGGCCTGGGTATGCAAACATGCATGTCTTTCTCCCACATTAAGCATCCCGCATATGTTTTCGCATGTGATAATAATTAAAATTAACACTTGGTCGTGAGTTGCATTGGAAAATATACAATTCATGGCAACGATATGTAATTCATGCAGTCGCTGGTGTAATCAGTTCTACATTAACCACTACATGTGCTGTATTCATTCTTCTAATTAGACATTATTGAAACTAATACACCAACATCCTAATCATATACAGTGTCACCGTGACTGTGAAAGATAACGTATCTCCATGACATAGTATGCAATGTATCAAAATGTTCAACTAAACAATATCACATAGCCACTATCGAGACACATTGAACTTTGGATTTTACTATGCAATTAACATGGCATTCTAACTATTTACGCAAGCGGTACGGATCAGGTTTGTGGAATGAGTGTTCTGCCGCGTTGTACTACAGTTGTGTATTTTGCTGGCTCTTTGGTGTCGTCGGAATATATATTTCTCTATTTTACAACAGGTAATGCCATTCTAATGATAACAACTCTATAATTATGCACATACATACCACACGTAGTTTGTTGCTAATAGACACGTCTTTGCCTCCATATACCCATATGCGGCATTGAATCCGCATAACAATCCCTATGGTTGTCTTTAACATTTATTACACCGCTGACGGACAATCATATTCCATTACTATAGTAACCGGAGACATGTATTCGAGTATATGTCATGGGCTACCATAGTTTGGTGTCATCGCAAGATGCGGGACCTCCTCGCACTAAGGGTATTATCAACCATTTTTAGAAATGTAAGCTGTATTAAAAGTGTACATGTACATATAGATCAGTAAATATCACATCTCCTAATTACAAAAACGACCATGTTGATGGTCATCTTGAAACTGATCGACAGTCATGGTGACACTGTATATGATTAGGTTTTTGGTGTATTCGTTTCAATGCTTAGTTACAAGAATGAATACAGCACATGTAGTGGTTAATGTAGAGCTGATTACACAAGCGACTGCATGAATTACACTTCGTTGCTATGACTTGTATATTGCCAATGCAACTCACGACCAAGGGTTAATATTTAAAGTATTGTCATATGTGAATATATATTCGGGATGCTTAATGTGGGAGAAAGCCATGCATGTTTCCAATAAGCATACCCATGTCATTCATCATACCATACTACATACTGCATTGACCAATGCTCATGATGCTCGCTTAATTGTGAGAAGTGTGCTCGTTAACAATAATAACATTGTATTCCTTGTCAACAGTCAATCCATTTTGGACCCACTTTGAAACAGTTCTTCAATACTCCAACTGATGGAGATACATCCGTATTTTTCTTTGAAAATAATCAGAATGCCACACTCTATACATAACACTATTAGTGTTGTTTAATTACTGAACACTGCAGCTTCATCGTCAATATTATTGAACATCTGATCATTTTGGCGGCCATTTTGAATATATAGTTATAGCATTGTATACCTGGATATGCATATGTTATCAAATGATTTGATTTGTATACCTCAAACTGGTATGTATACATATTCTAGGTGCATGCAATGTTGTTTATAAGAACGGCATTCAGTAAAGAATAGAACAAAACAAGACCATTTTGACTGTTCTGACAATTGTGGAAGGATATTGCATCACTATCTCCTGTATTTTCCATTTATTTATGAGGAAAGGAATGTATATGTCTTTCAACTGTATGAATGTCTGTATTTGTTCATAACAGCACACGACTTGCAGAATAATGTTGTTAAACACCCTGTTTCGGCAGTTATTTTGAAATGTATTGCCATTTACGGATGAAATTAAATGTAAGATGTATGCTCAATAATTTTACATTCAAATTGTGACTTAATTATAGCAATTTACCCAAATAATATTGATCAGACTGAAAGTTAACAGTCCATAATAACACAATATAATATTGTTCGGCGGTCATCTTGTAAAATGGCCGCCATTTGTTCATCCAGCGGCTTTATGAGCGCAGACAACCAGGATTGATAGACAATAGGCGACTGAATCAGAAAAGCATACTCACCAAAATCACACATAGGGTGGAGGGGGGTTATTGCTGGCTCAAGGTCTAAAACACAATAATTATAACAATAAAAGTCGTGTTAGAATGTGATGGTCTAGTTGAGGAGTTATATAAATATTCATCGGATCATCATTCGTGGTGAAACTAATGAAAGTGATTTTTAAATCTGGCAAATATCCGATGATATGGCCGAGACAGTTATAACACCCATACACAATCAAAGTACTGAAAGTACTGAAATATGTTATGTCCACAAAACTGATCACTTGCTGAACTAGAGACTGAAAGTTGCATATTTTCTCAATCATCATACAGAGGCAATGTACTTTGCTGATGAAAATCCATTTCCATCCACACGTTTTCTCTATAATAAATTACTGTTTGTAAATCCCAGAACAAAATGTACGAAATTGGCGGCTAACTGGTCACTGCTACCGAACTGTGACAACTAAAGATACTAGCTGCTGTATTCATAAGCACGAAATGTCTTGATTCGTATTTTCCAAAATTTAACTGATAAACTTAGACCAAAACTGTGAAAACTATAGAGAATAGTATATGATGTAGAGTTTTAGATACCAATAAAGTTCACTATTTTCTTGGTCGTACTCGCCGTTTAGGCGTAGCACGACAATATGGCTGCCCAATAAAATGTTCGTGACATAATATGCTCAAAGGTGATAACATATAATCAAAGTACTGAAAGTACTGAAACTATGTTAGCTCCACAAGATTACTAACACTATCATTTATTTATATTATGATGTTTAATGGTTTATCATCACTTAAAGTAATTTTAGGTCGGTTAACAGGGTCAAATCCCATATTACATGTGTATTGATAGAAGGTTAATCCCAAATTCAGAACAGAATATTTACAGAAAATAAATATAGTCGGTGTACATGGCTTCGCACACTTCACATGTATATTTGATAACAATCAGAAACAAGTATGCAAATAAAGTTCGCATTTGATTCTATTTTGACAGATATGACACTCAACACCGGAAATATGTGTGTCACATGTCAAACAGTCCATGCGAGATCAGGGATCCGCCATTGTTGTTGTAGTACATGAATCAATATGAAAACACATGGGCTTGTACATGGCCTCGCACACCCGAAACTCTTCCGATATAACTTATATTTAGAAGCTAACAATTAAAATTGATGTTCAGCATCAATCAATTATATGTTCAAATAATAAAGACATATTAACTAAATATTTATGAAGACACCCACAATCGTAATGTCAGGCATCCAACTACATGACAAGACTATTCAAACGATTGTTTCACCGTGTATGAAACAACAAAAATAATATTATTGACCAAACACCCACACCATCGCACCGACGACAATAAACCAACATTACTATCCTACTATGTGTGCATGGGAGAGAATGAGCCGAAAAGGTAGCGGCTGGATCTAAGCAACAGCGCAGGAAATAACGGCGGTTCTAACGCTCCATCAATGTGGTGCGTGGTGCGTGGTGTCCGGCGGATCATCAGGCAATATCAAAAATATAGCTGCTGTATTCATACGCACGAACTGTCTTGATTCGTATTTTCAAAACGCCATATGATAAGTTGGCACATGGCACTATTTTCTTGGTCATACTCGTCGTTTGTGCGTAGCACGACAATATGGCTGCTCCCATAGAAGTTTGCGTGACATAATATGCTATCTCAAGGGAGATAACATATACAAAATGATCTATAGACATGTTGGCAATTACCGTGGAATTGCATTACGTAGTGTATTGGCTAAAGTTTGTTCACATGGTCTACATAACAGACTGTAAAAATGGGCTGAAACAAATGAAAAACTAAATAAGTGTCAGTATGGGATTCGGCCGCATACATATACAGTCGACTGTATATTCGTGTTTCATGCCATTATCACCAAACTACTAGGCAGTAAACAAAAACTATTCACCGCATTCGTTGACTACAGAAAAGCATTGGACAGCATTGACAGGCGATATAGGTGGCAAACATTTATCACACTTGGTGACTTAGTCATGCTCAAGGCAATACAAGCTGTGTATGAGTACGTAAAACAATGTGGGAAACTCAAGAACAAAACATCGACTCACATGAGGGCGTGATGCAGGGGGTCCGCTCTCTGGAATATTATTCATTTTCTTTAAAAACGATATGGCAGACAGTCTGCGTACAGGAACAGTAAACGCATTCTCAATAAGTGATACCAATTTATTTAGAGTACTGTACGCAGACGATGCCGCATTGTTTAAGAAGAACTATAAACATTACTGGACAGATTGAAACAATATAGTGATACCTGGTGACTCGCGGTAAATACGCAGACGACGAAAAGTATGGTATTTGAACGGGGAAGGTCATCAAATATCAAACTGTGTTATGGTGAAGATGAATTAGTTAGCCAGTTTAAATACCTATGTATTGTTGTTTTTATCAGAAAGGTAATTGCAACAGAACCCAAAAGTGTGTAAGCTAATGTTGTGCATATGCGTTACACAATCTAATCATACGTCTACTAAGTGTGTCATTACCTACACGTGATACAGAGATATGGGACTACCATGATGCCACTGATGATCAGCGGAATGTGTATAATATGCTACGGGATGATGCAAATGATGAGAGAACTTACAATGACTTAAATTGGGCCCATCATATAAAGGGCATGCTTAACCAGCTAGGTTTTAGAAATGTCTGGCGAGACGGGACCAGTAGCCTATTTCACCAACATTTCAAAGTTTAATTTTCTAGAAAAGTTTACTTTGAGGGAGTAATCATTTAGTTTTCCCGAAATGCATTATTTCATATAGAACTAACGACTGCATATATTTATGATTAAAAATGGGCAGGATTATTATGCTACATTTATTACATTATCACAGCCAAAATGGCTGTGATAATGTAATACATTCAGTATAATAACAATTAATAATTTATTCTTAAATTGAAAATTAAATTTCTCCATCAAAGTATACTTTGCTAGAAAAGTGTAATGTGCAATGTTGTTGAAATAGGCTACAGTACAAAATGTTCGAATGGACAGGCTGTGCTAGGTCTATGCTGGTCCGTATGTCGGAGTGAGCCCGTGACAGTCGGTGTACCTTGCCATGTTTTACATTTCGTGTAATTATTATACATCTTCAAACTCTCCATATCCGATCAAACAACTTACATACTGATATGAACTCTCGCAAATCGGACCCCATCACGTACATGGCGGGTATGTACCTAAAACAACTTGCACACACATGCAGCTTGTTCTAAGTACATACCGAGTGCATGTCTACTGCCAGCTACAGTACAATACACCAAGTGGGGCAGGTGGGACCATGTGGTGATGGGTAATTTAACGATCGAGGTTCATTCTTACCGGAATTCCGACTGGAGACCTGGTTTGGCCCTCACATACGTCATTAGCATATTGTATGTGACAGTTGAGTCTGGTTATACCCCTTATGTGAGAATTACGATTATTCTTAAGCCTATTTTAGTGGAACGGGCTAAGTGACCTTGGTGTAGTATGGACCTGGCACCAGGTCAGGTTATTCAAAGTTTCTAAGTTCAGGGCTGAATATATTTGTTCTCGATGTAAATATTCCGTTCTGGTTTTGAGACCCCCCCCCCCTCAATGCAGCAGGTTAAAACGGGTTCGATCGCCCGGCCTTACATGACGATAGCTGTTGACAGGTCGTTACACACCAATACACATACAAGCAAACAATAAACCCTCTTAACATAACTGTCTCATGGCATCCCTTTTGCCACAGCACGGTTCAATTTGATGCTCATCATTCTACGGAGCCCCGCAGGGGAAATGGGTATTTTTGCTTCACTGGCTTCCGGAGTATTTACCTCCAGTGGTCATTTTTGACATATTTGCAATTAAAGTGTGGAAACTAGGGGCACATATTCGGAAAGAGCATCAATCAATGATGTAATATCAAGTGACATATTCAAACTTCATGCAGAAATGACCATATGCGAGCTTAGTAAAGACCGTCCTCTCGCTTCATTTTCAAAATGTTCACGTTGTTTGGTCGTTCCTGCTTATATTAGCGAGAGATGGACCCTGACAAGAACAACCGAGCGTTAAGACAACATTTATAAACATGATTACCACGTTTAGTTCGTGATATTTGCTAGTTTTAAAGGGGGAAAACAGTAACAATTGAAGTACTTACCTTTTACGTTTTTTTCAAGTCCGACATCTTGTAGGTGTCTTAATTTACCGGCCCGTACAGCTTACAGTACAGTGGTATTAGCTCATTGAAAACATTTACAAGATTAACTTTAATGTCTCACTACGTATTATTTACTTGTACATGTATGGCAAAAACCTATGTTATGTTAGATGCCAGAATAAAAAATTGATTTGATTTGATTTCACTTTTTCAACTTAAAATTGTCTTCCCTTTGGTTTAACCTGTATAATGGGTATACTGATGGTCAGGAATCCACGCCCACCACATTTAATTAAAGATTGTAACATGTAAACTGTGTACAGTGACATTAATTACTGAATATCCAGTATGACACGTTTTGTCAGACCATAAGGTGTTATCATGTGTATACAAAACGGATGATATATGGACAACTAGCTTTTATTTAAACGAAATGAAATTAAACAGTACTACATGTATTATTTTTAGAATTCCACATGATATGCGATGGGTGGCAGGTGGGAGCATGCGATGGCTAATTTAGCGATCGGGATTAATACGTATCGGAATCCCGAACAAAGATTTGGTTTGGCCCTCATGTACGTGTTTGTACGTGTTTGGTTTGGTTTGGCCTTCTTGTATGTGGGGGTTAGATCTGGTTATACCCATTGTATGAGTAATACGATTATTCATAATTCTATTACTTTTAGGGGAAAGGGCCAAGTGACTTTGGTGTGGTATGGACCAGGTCAGGTTATTCTAATTTCAGGGCTGAAAATGTGTTTCTGCCGAACATTGAACGACATACAGTGGAATCTCTCTAAAACGGACACCTTGGGAGGTCCCCCCGGAGTGTTAAGCACTCGATAAATACTTTTTGTCATTTTCAATATCATGAACAGACACGACAATAAAATAAATAACAGTGAAACCCATATAAATTAAACATAATGTGTCCGGCTTAGAGAGGTTCTACTGTATCAAGCTGATTTACGATGGTGAAACAGATCGCCATGATTGAAACAAAATTGTCCAGTTTCCTTACCCCTTAGACTGCTGAACACGAAAATTGTCGTCTGGTGTTGCTTTATATTCTCAATTTCTCAATAAAAACATGGTTTGGCAGCACTTTAGAATCATTTCCATTGGAAATGATTCTAAAGTGATGCCAAATCACGTTTTTGATGAGAAAAATGGAAAATACAAACTAAACAGCACACGATAGAATTTAAAATAGCAGTGTAAGGGTTAATGATCAGAAAAGAGATATGTTACCGTAAATCATAAGAACCATCCAGCACAAAATATTCGGTAAATATATGTTCTATTGCATACCGTATTCAATTTGTATGTCCATTTTCTCTTTGGTCTAGCGGGGGCCCGTGGTTCATGGATTTGTCACCGCATGATAGAGGGCCCCCACAGGAATACATGTGTGAAATATGAAGCAGTTACGCGAAACGAAATTATAAGACATTTGTCCGAGCGTTGAGGTTGTGAATGCAACAGGTATGTGATATTAAAGATACATGCCCACTCAGTAGGCACAACATGTTTATTATAGGAATTAAATAAGTGTATAATTTACTAGTCCACCAGTTCTAAACATTACAAGAGGCAAACTAAACATTAATTCACGATTACCCCACGTATTGATTGAAATTATTATACATTTCATATCAGACGTAAATTTCCATACTGATATCAGGGGAAATAACCGTGTTTCCTTACAATGGTAACGGTCATTACTATTTATTCCCTGTATTTATTTTTTGATGTGCAATGATCATACTTTATAATATGTCGAAAATATATATTTTTTTAGGTGACGCATGTAATTAGTATACATATTTAAAAATATCATAGCCTCATTTGCATGTGAAAATAGGCTGATACCGCGAGTTACTATCGGTAAAATACATATTAGTAAATGATTATATCTATATTAGTGTATACGGTTAAGTTTTGTGATTCTACATTTCATCAAATAAAAACATTTGGGGAGGGTGACTATTATGTTATTGGTGAAAAAGTACTTACATTTAAATATCTGTTAGATTGAATGTGTTTAATAGACAAATGTTTGTCGGCAGAAAATGTAGAACAGTAGTAGCTTCTATGTCACACATGCCTACCTCTGAAGATCCTCTGTTATGCTGTCACAAATCCATGATCATCGGGCCCCTGTTGTACCCAAGGTCAAGGTCACATACTTGGTTGGTGCTTTCAAAACCTTAACGCTCGGGTAAATGTCTTATAATTTCTGTTTATATGCTTCATATTTCACAAATGCATTCCTCTATTAGTTCTCTATTATGTTGTGACACACCTCGAGGGAATCACAAATAGAAATAAACCTTGCGCATCTACTCAACATAAGAAAGCTACATACCAAGTTTCAGATCTGCAGCTAGTACGGCTTAACAGCTTTACGAGTTACATGGTTGGTGACGGACGGGACGGGACAAGGGTAACACTAAATGCCCCCTCCACTATCTTTGTGGGGCATGCAAATTATACCAACGTTAGGTTGTGGACGCCGGCGTCGACAAACAGCGGGGGTAGTCAATAGCTCTTCCCGCATTTCGTGCAGACGATTTGATTTGATTTAAATGTGTTTAACGGCCTGTCAACAGCTAAGATCATTTTAGGCCGGGTTAACGGGATCGAACGATATATATTCAGCTTTGCTATTAGAATAACCTAAATTACATGGTGTCACTTAGACCCTCTCACCAAAGTAATATGATTAGTAATACTCGTATTACTTTTATAATGGGTATAACCGGATTCAACTCTCACGTACCAGCAAGCCAAAATTGTACACGAGGGTCAAACCAGGGATATCGGGATTCCGTCATGGATGAAACACATCGTTGAATGTACCCTTCGCATGCTCCCAACCAACCGCCCAATCGTGCAGGCGAGCTACTAACCGGTTTTACACACGCTGGCTGCTGCCAACCCATGGTTTTGTGGCGGGCTATGACAATTTTAAATAAACAGCAGCTTTATTGATTGTTTCGGGCACACGAAAGTAGTCAAATTCGTTGCCCGAATTTATTTAACAGAATTGTATCAGGAGTTCGTAGAACCCTGGGTGGTCTGTTGCTACACATGACAATAACTCGATTCTGGTCATTCCGACGTAGACCGACATCTACGAATTATTTTCTTAACCCTTTCAAAACTACAGGCCTCTTTAGCAGCGTTCGAAAACAGTACAGATCCAGATGAGCCAGCTCGTAGCGAGCCGTCTCATCAGGATCTGCACGATTTGAAAGTATTTTTCATATTCTTTTAGAAAGACACCCCTTTCTTATAAATGGACAAGTCTGAAAATCATTTTGTAACGGTTGAATTGGTCCTTAAGTTAACATATCTCAGTAAATTTCAGTTATATAGGGTTGAAAGGGTTAAGTTCATGCATTGTCCACACTAGGTACGAAGTTGTGCTGGGAAAAACTTACAGAAAGTCCGAGGTCGTACAGGTACGTCTTGTCCCTTAAAAAAATCGCGATCGCCACTGTACAGAATCGTTCTTTCCTATGTTTTCCAAACGTAACTTCGTACCTACTGTGGTATTATTGACTAGTCGTCAGACTTGGCCTTAATACATGTCAATGTAGTCAACTGTCATTTAAGGAGCCATGTGACCCTGATCATCATATGATTTAAATTTAAACATATTTGCTTCCTAAATGTATAATTGATACGAGTGTGTTGTCCTGACTTTCTACGTATATTGTACTACTTCACATTTCGCTGTCAAACAAGGTAAAGTCGGCTGATGGCTTGAACACACAACGTTGGTCGAGTTGACTGCTCCATTTGCCGTATATGTTATACATACATTCTATCGCATTTTGGAAACAATTATGTTTGAGTCATGTAATGATCAGGGGTCTCGTATGTCCTTAATGTATAAATATGAAATAAAGTTTTGCTTTATGATAAAAATGAAGATACTAAAACCATTGAATGAAACAATAAATACACTGGTCTGTATTTTGCTTATTCACCGGCTTCTATCACAGGTTCTTGAAGAACGGTTAATATTTCGGTGTTTTATGGGTCATTTC
Source organism: Conchocele bisecta (assembly GCA_029237695.1). NCBI lineage: Eukaryota > Metazoa > Mollusca > Bivalvia > Lucinida > Thyasiridae > Conchocele > Conchocele bisecta. The sequence continues at coordinate 29,760,125 of CM055274.1, forward strand.
GGTATATCTGGTGGTCTATTGCATTGTTATCAACATACAATTTACGTCATCTTCCGCGAGTGACACGTATAAATACGAATTTGACATTATAAAATGCGTCCGAAAGTTCGGAGCGGTGAATATGTAGATACTTGGCGATTTCTGTCGTGTGTAATGATTGAGCATTAGTAGTTGCACAAAACAAACGAAATCCACCCAAATCTACCCAAGATTCACCAAAGACCACCAACATACTGACCACCTGTTCAAACACCTGTGAGATATATAATATGAGCTGTCACACACGTAGTATGAAATATACATATATGTTGCTGTGACTGGATTAATGGTGATTACGGTTTTTGCGACCAATGCAGATCCAAATCAGCCCGCGTGCATCCGCACAGTCTGCTCAGTTCCGTCAGTGAAACATCTGCAATGCTTCTAATAGGCAATCTAGTTCCCTAAGTGGCTACAGGAGTGTGCTATTTAAACGTACATGCCCACTCAGTAGGCACACTATGTTCTTATATGAATTAAATAAGTGCATAATTGTGTCACTATTCCACCAGTACTAAAAAATTCAAGTGCCCGCTATACAGATATAATCATTTAGTAATATTTATTTTCATATGCAAATGAGGCATGATATTTTTTAATTATTTATACTAATTAAATGTGTCACCTGAACAAATAATATTTTCGACAGATTATTAAGTATTATCATTTCACATCAAAACATAAATACATATCATAAATAGCAATGTCCTTTAACATTTTACGGAAACACGTTTATCGCCCTTGATATCAGTGTGAACATTTCCGTTTGATATAAACTGTATACTAATGTCAATGCCAGAAGAAATGTCTCAGAGTGATGTCTCTGATATAAAGAAACATGAGTAGTGTATATAGGGTATGAGTTCGTTACCGCGACTAAGGGGAAACGAATTGGAGGGTGTTTAAGTGACCACCACCACAAGAATGGGTCATACTTTATATGGGGGAGAAAAAAATGTATCACCATCGTCAATTTCATCCAATATATTGGAGTTGAAAATTTGAATTCGGTGGAATTAAATTTTAGAATTGTTTGGGGTCCAAACATTCTAAAAACTGATTAAATAAATTTTATAATTAGATTATGAGAAAAGATGAGAAATTATGGCAAATCTCTCAAAAAGTAGCCGAAACCATTACGGATTTTATATCACTTATAAAAATCCGTCATGTTGAACAAATTAATAATTAATTTCTAAGATTGGGAAAGTATATTTACTAGTATATAGAAAAATAAAAAAAACATTATAACAGTTGCCATACAAAATATGAGACGGATGCTGAGGAAACCGAATGTACCTCACACACTGATTAGTGAGGCAGCGATTTCCCCAGCCCAAAGAACAATATAAACACCTCCTAAAATTCGTCGGAATACGAATACAAATGAGATAAAACCCCCTCCACGGGGATCCGCAAAACTTCGTGAATTACGGTCGGAGGCCTCTAAATTGGGAATAACATTCCTCCCAAATGTGCGGGCGAAAGGCCTGACTAAAATTATAACTGAGGGGAAAAACGAGGAATTTATGAAAAAATTTACTCGTGCGTACAAACGTGGGGCCTTTAACAATTTAAACTCCCAACCTGCACTATACAAAAAAACAAATATTTAGCCGATGAGGCTGTATTGAGTCTGCTCGGTAGAAATATTGCGGTACCACAAAAACGAATTCCTAAAACCGAGTCGTTAAGGAAATAATAAACGAAGGCGACGATATTCTGGACGATTACACACGGACGGAGAGTAAAATAGTGAAAGGACGCCGCACAGTAACTATTACCCTAAAACGGCCAACCCAATTAGATATAACGGAACGAATAATGTCAGAGATCGCCCCACTGCTAACTGGGAGCTTCTACATACGTTATTTATTTTCGTACAAATTGGCTCAAATCGAGCAGACCGACACACGAGGTAGACCGGAAACTATAATATTTCATAAACAAATGCGCGGGAGCCCCTGGTTGAGAGAATATGAGGACGCGAATGAATGGATTGCCGAACAGGAGGAAACTAAATTGAACATCGATAAAATAGCCCGCCCGAGCAGGAAATGGACGTTTGTTAGGTGGGCCGGCGTTACGATCAAATTAATTCTTTCATCTAGCGCAGACGATGTGGGGATGAGATCCTCGAAAGTGGCGTGGGCCCGCTTCCCGAATGGTTGCGATATCGGAAGGGGATAAATCCGTTGGATAAATTTAACGACGAGCTTTGCCTGTTTAGATGTATCGTTCTTCACACGACTGATCTGCGAGCAGACCGCTGTCTCACAAAAAACGCAACAAGATTTGATCCATGAATATATCCTTTTCTATAAAAGTAAGGGGTGGAAAAACCAGCCGGCCCTATAATACTTGACGACATCAAAAAAGTGGAGGAATATTTTAAACTCGGAATTGAGGTGTATGAACCAGTCGAAGAGGGCACATGGTATTTAAGAAAAGTGGCGGCGCATTACGAAGAAATTGGTACGAAGAAAATGAAAATCGGTATTTACAATAATCACGCATTCCTGATTACCGACATGAACAAAACCACCAACCAGCGATTCACGCAATCCCATAGTTTAAAACGGCACGCGCTCACCTGCATGCGACGGGAGACGAAGCTCACGTGTAAAGGCGGTCAGATCGACAGACCAGCATCCGCCTTCGAAAAGGCCTTTTACCCTAGGTCTCACGCGAGTAAGAAAGCGACCGGCTGGAAAAAAACGTTCGAAGGGATCGGTAAACCCCATATACACACTGCACACTGCGGGCACGGCGGTGAGAGGTTGGTGGGTGGAGAGCCAGTTGACGGATTTTGTGAAGAAACTAACACGGTTTACCAATTTCACGGGTGTTATTGGCACGGGTGTCCTGAGTGCACCGATAAGGAGGCGAGGCGAGCAGCGAGGGCGGTTGCGGAAATCGAAGATCGCGAAGGAGTTTACATTAGTTACTATTCGGGAGTGCGATTATAACGGCCCCTGGGATAATACACCGGATCTCCGAACAACCGTTTTATTTTACCCGTACCAGATTGTATACGATTTTGAAGCCTATTTAACGAAAATAAAACTAGCGAAGGTGATAAACGATGCAGGAGTAACAAAGGTAATCTCGTATTTGTAAACGAGCATGTGCCCATAAGCGTGATTATCGGCGATAATTTATGTACATAAATAACTCACATATGCGAAACGGATCCGGCCAAGTTAGTTGCCCTATTTATGGAAAACATACAGGAAGAGGGAAGGCGATACGAGAGGCTGTTGGTAAAAATATATCTTTCCTCACCTGCATGGACAGACTTCCCGCTACCCAACAGCGCGAGGTCACCCGATGGATTGATCAAGTTCCTGTAATTGTTTTTAACTCTAGTCGATACGATCTCAATCTGATAAAAAAACATGTAGTCGGGCTGTTGGCCGATACGACATCGAAAGTTCTCGTCGGTAAGAAAACAAACACGACGATATTCCTATTTACCCCCGAATTCCGATTTCTCGACGTAAAATTGTATCTCAGCCCAGAGACATCCTACGACAAATGGATAAAGGCGTACGACTGTGAGGGGCAACAATCGTTCTTTCCATACGAGTGGTTCGATTCTATCGAGAAACTGGATTACGAAGGGTTGCCCGGATTAAATCACTGGGACAATCAACTTAACCCGAAGGAAAAAATAACCACGACGGAGTTGGCCGCATGCAATGAGATTTATAAAAATAAAAATATGAAAACGTTCAGAGAGTGGCTGCTATACTACAATGATTTGGACGTGGGGCCGTTTATAGAGGCGATCGGAAAAATGTCCAATTTTTACAAGACGAGAGGCATTGACATGTTTAAAGATGAGGTTACTCTTCCCGGGGTAGGTTGCAGTACCTTCTTATGGGGACAATAAAAGAACACGTAAAATCCGATCAAACTAAAAAAGCATAGCATATGTCCCCCGCTGTTCGCCCCTAAGGCTGAGACGTACGAAATGTTGAAAGCCGCTCTGGTCGGTGGACCGGCAATCGTATTATCTCGCCACGCGGAAGTCGGGGTCACACAAATTAGGCCAACACCCTCTCCAATCGTGATTGGGCGCGAATTGAGTGGGGCGGTAAAACATGCAAAGCGGTGGTGGGGCTAGACGCCAACGCGCTGTATCTATCTACATTAAATAAAGAGATGCCTTGTGGGGAGGAAGATATAGACCATAATGAGGAACCCCACGACCCCCAAGGAATATCACGTTTTACCAGAAAAGTTTTATCCGGGAGATGGTTCGGATTTGCCGAGGTGGATATAGAAGTTCCTTCCGCATTGAAATATAAATTTTCGGAGATGTCTCCAATATTTATTAACCGAGTAGTCGAGGAGGGAGAAGTACCCGATTACATGCTAAAATATTTAGACGACTCGGGAAGAAAACGCGGTAGCGAAGAAACTAGTAGGTGATGATGTCGGTCCAAATAAATATTGCTGTACATCACCGCTTCTAAACGTGGTATTTGGAACACGGGCTGAGCGTTCTCGGGATCCGATCGGAGTATCACTTATGAGCGGGGTACGCCGTTTAGATGGTTTGTTAAGCAAGTTACTGACGCGCGGAGAACCGGCGACGAGGACGTGAGTAAAGCCCCTATTGCCGGCATAATGAAATTGTTAGGGAACTCGTGCTGCGGTAAAAAAAATGATAGAGTCTCCTGAGGGGCAACCTGAATACGACATATACGAAGGACGAGAAATGTGTGGACAAGGCCATTAAGATCTGCATACTTCCACGAATCTGGAGGAAGATCGGCGATGCGTACGAGATATCTTCTAGAAAAGTTAATGCGGTTATGACTAGACCATTCCATTGCGGGATAGCCGTGTACCAACTGGCCAAGCTGAGAATGTTGGAATTCTATTACGATTTCTTAGACAAGTATGTGGACAGAACAGATTTTGAATTAATACAAATGGATACGGACATTCTATACATGGCAGTAAGCGCAAAACCTCCGCAAGGGAATGAGAAATACGACAGTTTCGATAGTATGGTAAAACCTCATCTGCGCGATGAGTATGAGAAAGATAAGAAAAATTGGTTGGCGTCGGATAAATGGAGCGACCGAGAGCCCGGGCTTTTCAAGGTAGAATTTCACGGAGATGGTGCCATTGCACTATCGAGCAAGTGCTATTTTGTGGAGAAGTTGACGACCGCCAATCTACCAATTCCTCCAATAGTATTGGGGTTGGTTGGCCGATTAAAACATTCCGCAAAAGGAATCGGTATAAGAACGCGCAGAACTGGGGGCGAGAGGATGTCAATACCAACACGGTTGGAAGAATTGAGGGCGGGAAAGATATGTGTGAAAACCGCGGATTCCGAATGCGGGACGGCGCGATGAAAACATATACGCAGAGGAAGTTGGGGCTATCGGCCTATTACGATAAAAGAAGAATCCTTCCAGACGGTATACACACGGAACCTCTTTATCATAATTAATAATTAATTTTGTAAAAATTAGAAAATTAAAATCTAAACCAAATAAATGGGGGATATTTTGCAAAAATTAGCAAAATTTATAAAAATTAATAATCAAATTAATTTTATAATTAATTATTGGATTATAACAGGATTTTTGGTACCCCGAGGGCGACCAACGGATCTCTTCGGACCGCTAATCCCCAATTCTCCTGCCCCAGCCAATCCAGGATGGGAGGATTGGATCGGATCTCCGAATATCCAATCTGCTCCACCAATACCAACGGGGTTGGAAGATTGGACAATTGGGGGCTCTTTTGCCCACAGATTGGTAAGCCGGCGAGATCCTATACGGTATTTCCTTTTAACCCATGTGGCAGACACATTTCCCCGAGCCCCGGCAATATCTAACAGAGCGGTGCGATCAAGAACAGATTTAGGCATTTTCCGTTCCGTTTTCCAATATTCCAACAGTTTCAATTCGCGAATTGAGGGTGTATATACATACGCAGATATTAATGTTCAATACCAATATTATTGTATCATAATTAATTTTAAGAAAATTATAAAATATCACAATTCCCTCCAATTGTCCAACCCCAATCCATCAACACACCAATCGCGATTGGAGAAATTGGATGGTATTGGTGCCACTCCCAATTCAATTCACGAATTTAGGGTGGTGTTGTAACTTTTCCCCCACTGTTATCCAAATAATCGATAAGGTGAAATGCTACACATGACAATAACTCGATTCTGGTCATTCCGACGTAGACCGACATCTACGAATTATTTTCTTAACCCTTTCAAAACTACAAGCCTCTTTAGCAGCGTTCGAAAACAGTACAGATCCAGATGAGCCAGCTCGTAGCGAGCCGTCTCATCAGGATCTGCACGATTTGAAAGTATTTTTCATATTCTTTTAGAAAGACACCCCTTTCTTATAAATGGACAAGTCTGAAAATCATTTTGTAACGGTTGAATTGGTCCTTAAGTTAACATATCTCAGTAAATTTCAGTTATATAGGGTTGAAAGGGTTAAGTTCATGCATTGTCCACACTAGGTACGAAGTTGTGCTGGGAAAAACTTACAGAAAGTCCGAGGTCGTACAGGTACGTCCCTTGAAAAAAATCGCGATCGCCACTGTACAGAATCGTCCTTTCCTATGTTTTCCAAACGTAACTTCGTACCTACTGTGGTATTATTGACTAGTCGTCAGACTTGACCTTAATACATGTCAATGTAGTCAACTGTCATTTAAGGAGCCATGTGACCCTGATCATCATATGATTTAAATTTAAACACATTTGCTTCCTAAATGTATAATTGATACGAGTGTGTTGTCCTGACTTTCTACGTATATTGTACTACTTCACATTTCGCTGTCAAATAAACAAGGTAAAGTCGGCTGATGGCTTGAACACACAACGTTGGTCGAGTTGACTGCTACCATTTGCCGTATATGTTATACTACATTCTATCGCATTTTGGAAACAATTATGTTTGAGTCATGTAATGATCAGGGGTCTCGTATGTCCTTAATGTATAAATATAGAAATAAAGTTTTGCTTTATGATAAAAAGAAAAAGACTACAAAACCATTGAATGAAACTATATACACTGGGTCTGTATTTTGCTTATTCACCGGCTTCTATCACAGGTTCTTGAAGAACGTTAATATTTCGGTGTTTTATGGGTCATTTCGGTATATCTGGTGGTCTATTGCATTGTTATCAACATACAATTTACGTCATCTCCCGCGAGTGACACGTATAAATACGAATTTGACATTATAAAATGCGTCCGAAAGTTCGGAGCGGTGAATGTGTAGATACTTGGCGATTTCTGTCGTGTGTAATGATTGAGCATTAGTAGTTGCACAAAACAAACGAAATCCACCCAAATCTACCCAAGATTCACCAAAAGACACCACATACTGACCACCTGTTCAAAACACCTGTTGAGATATATAATACATGAGCTGTCACACACGTAGTATGAAATATACATATATGTTGCTGTGACTGGATTAATGGTGATTACGGTTTTTGCGACCAATGCAGATCCAAATCAGCCCGTGCATCCGCACAGTCTGCTCAGTTCCGTCAGTGAAACATCTGCAATGCTTCTAATAGGCAATCTAGTTCCCTAAGTGGCTACAGGAGTGTGCTATTTAAACGTACATGCCCACTCAGTAGGCACACTATGTTCTTATATGAATTAAATAAGTGCATAATTGTGTCACTATTCCACCAGTACTAAAAAATTCAAGTGCCCGCTATACAGATATAATCATTTAGTAATATTTATTTTCATATGCAAATGAGGCATGATATTTTTTAATTATTTATACTAATTAAATGTGTCACCTGAACAAATAATATTTTCGACAGATTATTAAGTATTATCATTTCACATCAAAACATAAATACATATCATAAATAGCAATGTCCTTTAACATTTTACGGAAACACGTTTATCGCCCTTGATATCAGTGTGAACATTTCCGTTTGATATAAACTGTATACTAATGTCAATGCCAGAAAATGTCTCAGATGATGTCTCTGATATAAAGAACATTTAGTAGTATATAGGGTATGAGTTCGTTACCGCGACTAAGGGGAAACGAATTGGAGGGTGTTTAAGTGACCACCACCACAAGAATGGGTCATACTTTATATGGGGGAGAAAAAAATGTATCACCATCGTCAATTTCATCCAATATATTGGAGTTGAAAATTTGAATTCGGTGGAATTAAATTTTAGAATTGTTTGGGGTCCAAACATTCTAAAAACTGATTAAATAAATTTTATAATTAGATTATGAGAAAAGATGAGAAATTATGGCAAATCTCTCAAAAAGTAGCCGAAACCATTACGGATTTTATATCACTTATAAAAATCCGTCATGTTGAACAAATTAATAATTAATTTCTAAGATTGGGAAAGTATATTTACTAGTATATAGAAAAACATTATAACAGTTGCCATACAAAATATGAGACGGATGCTGAGGAAACCGAATGTACCTCACACACTGATTAGTGAGGCAGCGATTTCCCCAGCCCAAAGAACAATATAAACACCTCCTAAAATTCGTCGGAATACGAATACAAATGAGATAAAAACCCTCCACGGGATCCGCAAAACTTCGTGAATTACGGTCGGAGGCCTCTAAATTGGGAATAACATTCCTCCCAAATGTGCGGGCGAAAGGCCTGACTAAAATTATAACTGAGGGGAAAAACGAGGAATTTATGAAAAAATTTACTCGTGCGTACAAACGTGGGGCCTTTAACAATTTAAACTCCCAACCTGCACTATACAAAAAAACAAATATTTAGCCGATGAGGCTGTATTGAGTCTGCTCGGTAGAAATATTGCGGTACCACAAAAACGAATTCCTAAAACCGAGTCGTTAAGGAAAATAATAAACGAAGGCGACGATATTCTGGACGATTACACACGGACGGAGAGTAAAATAGTGAAAGGACGCCGCACAGTAACTATTACCCTAAAACGGCCAACCCAATTAGATATAACGGAATGAATAATGTCAGAGATCGCCCCACTGCTAACTGGGAGCTTCTACATACGTTATTTATTTTCGTACAAATTGGCTCAAATCGAGCAGACCGACACACGAGGTAGACCGGAAACTATAATATTTCATAAACAAATGCGCGGGAGCCCCTGGTTGAGAGAATATGAGGACGCGAATGAATGGATTGCCGAACAGGAGGAAACTAAATTGAACATCGATAAAATAGCCCGCCCGAGCAGGAAATGGACGTTTGTTAGGTGGGCCGGCGTTACGATCAAATTAATTCTTTCATCTAGCGCAGACGATGTGGGGATGAGATCCTCGAAAGTGGCGTGGGCCCGCTTCCCGAATGGTTGCGATATCGGAAGGGGATAAATCCGTTGGATAAATTTATAACGACGAGCTTTGCCTGTTTAGATGTATCGTCTTCACACGACTGATCTGCGAGCAAGACCGCTGTCTCACAAAAACGCAAGAATTTAGATCCATGAATATATCCTTTTCTAATAAAAGTAAGGGGTGGTGGAAAAACCAGCCGGCCCCTATAATACTTGACGACATCAAAAAAGTGGAGGAATATTTTAAAACTCGGAATTGAGGTGTATGAACCAGTCGAAGAGGGCACATGGTATTTAAGAAAAGTGGCGGGCGCATTACGAAGAAATTGGTACGAAGAAAATGAAAATCGGTATTTACAATAATCACGCATTCCTGATTACCGACATGAACAAAACCACCAACCAGCGATTCACGCAATCCCATAGTTTAAAACGGCACGCGCTCACCTGCATGCGACGGGAGACGAAGCTCACGTGTAAAGGCGGTCAGATCGACAGACCAGCATCCGCCTTCGAAAAGGCCTTTTACCCTAGGTCTCACGCGAGTAAGAAAGCGACCGGCTGGAAAAAAAACGTTCGAAGGGATCGGTAAACCCCATATACACACTGCACACTGCGGGCACGGCGGTGAGAGGTTGGTGGGTGGAGAGCCAGTTGACGGATTTTGTGAAGAAACTAACACGGTTTACCAATTTCACGGGTGTTATTGGCACGGGTGTCCTGAGTGCACCGATAAGGAGGCGAGGCGAGCAGCGAGGGCGGTTGCGGAAATCGAAGATCGCGAAGGAGTTTTACATTAGTTACTTATTCTGGAGTGCGATTATAACGGCCCCTGTGATAATACACCGGATCTCCGAACAACCGTTTACCCGTACCAGATTGTATACGATTTTGAAGCCTATTTATCGAAAACTAGCGAAGGTGATAAACGATGCAGAGTAACAAAGGTAATCTCGTATTTGTAAACGAGCATGTGCCCATAAGCGTGATTATCGGCGATAATTTATGTACATAAATAACTCACATATGCGAAACGGATCCGGCCAAGTTAGTTGCCCTATTTATGGAAAACATACAGGAAAGAGGGAAGGCGATACGAGAGGCTGTTGGTAAAATATATCTTCCTACCTGCATGGACAGACTCCCGCTACCCAACAGCGCGAGGTCACCCGATGGATTGATCAAGTTCCTGTAATTGTTTTTAACTCTAGTCGATACGATCTCAATCTGATAAAAAAACATGTAGTCGGGCTGTTGGCCGATACGACATCGAAAGTTCTCGTCGGTAAGAAAACAAACACGACGATATTCCTATTTACCCCCGAATTCCGATTTCTCGACGTAAAATTGTATCTCAGCCCAGACATCCTACGACAAATGGATAAAGGCGTACGACTGTGAGGGGCAACAATCGTTCTTTCCATACGAGTGGTTCGATTCTATCGAGAAACTGGATTACGAAGGGTTGCCCGGATTAAATCACTGGGACAATCAACTTAACCCGAAGGAAAAAAATAACCACGACGGAGTTGGCCGCATGCAATGAGATTTATAAAAATAAAAATATGAAACGTTCAGAGAGTGGCTGCTATACTACAATGATTTGGACGTGGGGCCGTTTATAGAGGCGATCGGAAAAATGTCCAATTTTTACAAGACGAGAGGCATTGACATGTTTAAAGATGAGGTTACTCTTCCCGGGGTAGGTTGCAGTACCTTCTTAGGGGGACAATAAAAGAACACGTAAAATCCGATCAAACGAAAAAAGCATAGCATATGTCCCCCGCTGTTCGCCCCTAAGGCTGAGACGTACGAAATGTTGAAAGCCGCTCTGGTCGGTGGACCGGCAATCGTATTATCTCGCCACGCGGAAGTCGGGGTCACACAAATTAGGCCAACACCCTCTCCAATCGTGATTGGGCGCGAATTGAGTGGGGCGGTAAAACATGCAAAGCGGTGGTGGGGCTAGACGCCAACGCGCTGTATCTATCTACAAAAATTAAATAAAGAGATGCCTTGTGGGGAGGAAGATTATAGACCATAATGAGGAACCCCACGACCCCCAAGGAATATCACGTTTTACCAGAAAAGTTTTATCCGGGAGATGGTTCGGATTTGCCGAGGTGGATATAGAAGTTCCTTCCGCATTGAAATATAAATTTTCGGAGATGTCTCCAATATTTATTAACCGAGTAGTCGGGAGGGAGAAGTACCCGATTACATGCTAAAATATTTAGACGACTCGGGAAGAAAACGCGGTAGCGGGAAGAAACTAGTAGGTGTGATGTCGGCCAAATAAATATTGCTGTACTCACCGCTTCTAAAGTGGTATTTGGAACACGGGCTGAGCGTCTTCGGGATCCATCGGAGTATCACTTATGAGCGGGGTACGCCGTTTAGATGGTTTGTTAAGCAAGTTACTGACGCGCGGAGAACCGGCGACGAGGACGTGAGTAAAGCCCCTATTGCCGGCATAATGAAATTGTTAGGGAACTCGTGCTGCGGTAAAATGATAGAGTCTCCTGAGGGGCACCTGAATACGACATATACGAAGGACGAGAAATGTGTGGACAAGGCATTAAGATCTGCATACTTCCACGATCTGGAGGAGATCGGCGATGCGTACGAGATATCTTCTAGAAAAGTTAATGCGGTTATGACTAGACCATTCCATTGCGGGATAGCCGTGTACCAACTGGCCAAGCTGAGAATGTTGGAATTCTATTACGATTTCTTAGACAAGTATGTGGACAGAACAGATTTTGAATTAATACAAATGGATACGGACATTCTATACATGGCAGTAAGCGCAAAACCTCCGCAAGGGAATGAGAAATACGACAGTTTCGATAGTATGGTAAAACCTCATCTGCGCGATGAGTATGAGAAAGATAAGAAAAATTGGTTGGCGTCGGATAAATGGAGCGACCAAGAGCCCGGGCTTTTCAAGGTAGAATTTCACGGAGATGGTGCCATTGCACTATCGAGCAAGTGCTATTTTGTGGAGAAGTTGAAGACCGCCAATCTACCAATTCCTCCAATAGTATTGGGGTTGGTTGGCCGATTAAAACATTCCGCAAAAGGAATCGGTATAAGAACGCGCAGAACTGGGGGCGAGAGGATGTCAATACCAACACGGTTGGAAGAATGAGGGCGGGAAAGATATGTGTGAAAACCGCGGATTTCCGAATGCGGGACGGCGCGATGAAAACATATACGCAGAGGAAGTTGGGGCTATCGGCCTATTACGATAAAAGAAGAATCCTTCCAGACGGTATACACACGGAACCTCTTTATCATAATTAATAATTAATTTTGTAAAAATTAGAAAATTAAAATCTAAACCAAATAAATGGGGGATATTTTGCAAAAATTAGCAAAATTTATAAAAATTAATAATCAAATTAATTTTATTAATTAATTAATAGGTTATAACAGGATTTTTGGTACCCGAGGGTCGACCAACGGATCTCTTCGGACCGCTAATCCCAACAAATTATCCTGCCCCAGCCAATCCAGGATGGGAGGATTGGATCGGATCTCCGAATATCCAATCTGCTCCACCAATACCAACGGGTTGGAAGATTGGACAATTGGGGGCTCTTTTGCCCACAGATTGGTAAGCCGGCGAGATCCTATACGGTATTTCCTTTTAACCCATGTGGCAGACACATTTCCCCGAGCCCCGGCAATATCTAACAGAGCGGTGCGATCAAGAACAGATTTAGGCATTTTCCGTTCCGTTTTCCAATATTCCAACAGTTTCAATTCGCGAATTGAGGGTGTATATACATACGCAGATATTAATGTTCAATACAATATTATGTATCAAAATTAAATTTTAATTTTAATTTTAAAATTGAAAATATAAAATATCACAATTCCCTCCAATTGTCCAACCCCAATCCATCAACACACCAATCGCGATTGGAGAAATTGGATGGTATTGGTGCCACTCCCAATTCAATTCATGTATAAATATTCATGTATAAATATGAAATAAAGTTTTGCTTTATGATAAAAATGAAGATACTAAAACCATTGAATGAAACAATAAATACACTGGTCTGTATTTTGCTTATTCACCGGCTTCTATCACAGGTTCTTGAAGAACGGTTAATATTTCGGTGTTTTATGGGTCATTTCGGTATATCTGGTGGTCTATTGCATTGTTATCAACATACAATTTACGTCATCTCCCGCGAGTGACACATATAAATACGAATTTGACATTATAAAATGCGTCCGAAAGTTCGGAGCGGTGAATGTGTAGATACTTGGCGATTTCTGTCGTGTGTAATGATTGAGCATTAGTAGTTGCACAAAACAAACGAAATCCACCCAAATCTACCCAAGATTCACCAAAAGACACCAACATACTGACCACCTGTTCAAACACCTGTGAGATCTATAATACATGAGCTGTCACACACGTAGTATGAAATATACATATATGTTGCTGTGACTGGATTAATGGTGATTACGGTTTTTGCGACCAATGCAGATCCAAATCAGCCCGTGCATCCGCACAGTCTGCTCAGTTCCGTCAGTGAAACATCTGCAATGCTTCTAATAGGCAATCTAGTTCCCTAAGTGGCTACAGGAGTGTGCTATTTAAACGTACATGCCCACTCAGTAGGCACACTATGTTCTTATATGAATTAAATAAGTGCATAATTGTGTCACTATTCCACCAGTACTAAAAAATTCAAGTGCCCCGCTACCATACAGATATAATCATTTTAGTATATTTATTTTCATATGCAAATGAGGCATGATATTTTTTAATTATTTATACTAATTAAATGTGTCACCTGAAAAAATAATATTTTCGACAGATTATTAAGTATTATCATTGCACATCAAAACATAAATACATATCATAAATAGCAATGTCCTTTAACATTTTACGGAAACACGTTTATCGCCCTTGATATCAGTGTGAACATTTCCGTTTGATATAAACTGTATACTAATGTCAATGCCAGAAAATGTCTCAGATGATGTCTCTGATATAAAGAACATTTAGTAGTATATAGGGTATGAGTTCGTTACCGCGACTAAGGGGAAAAACGAATGGAGGGTGTTTAAGTGACCACCACCACAAGAAATGGGTCATACTTTATATGGGGGAGAAAAAAAATGTATCACCATCGTCAATTTCATCCAATATATTGGAGTTGAAAATTTGAATTCGGTGGAATTAAATTTTAGAATTGTTTGGGGTCCAAACATTCTAAAAACTGATTAAATAAATTTTATAATTAGATTATGAGAAAAGATGAGAAATTATGGCAAATCTCTCAAAAAGTAGCCGAAACCATTACGGATTTTATATCACTTATAAAAATCCGTCATGTTGAACAAATTAATAATTAATTTCCAAGATTGGGAAAGTATATTTACTAGTATATAGAAAAACATTATAACAGTTGCCATAGAAAATATGAGACGGATGCTGAGGAAACCGAATGTACCTCACACACTGATTAGTGAGGCAGCGATTTCCCCAGCCCAAAGAACAATATAAACACCTCCTAAAATTCGTCGGAATACGAATACAAATGAGATAAAACCCCCTCCACGGGGATCCGCAAAACTTCGTGAATTACGGTCGGAGGCCTCTAAATTGGGAATAACATTCCTCCCAAATGTGCGGGCGAAAGGCCTGACTAAAATTATAACTGAGGGGAAAAACGAGGAATTTATGAAAAAATTTACTCGTGCGTACAAACGTGGGGCCTTTAACAATTTAAACTCCCAACCTGCACTATACAAAAAAACAAATATTTAGCCGATGAGGCTGTATTGAGTCTGCTCGGTAGAAATATTGCGGTACCACAAAAACGAATTCCTAAAACCGAGTCGTTAAGGAAAATAATAAACGAAGGCGACGATATTCTGGACGATTACACACGGACGGAGAGTAAAATAGTGAAAGGACGCCGCACAGTAACTATTACCCTAAAACGGCCAACCCAATTAGATATAACGGAACGAATAATGTCAGAGATCGCCCCACTGCTAACTGGGAGCTTCTACATACGTTATTTATTTTCGTACAAATTGGCTCAATCGAGCAGACCCGACACACGAGGTAGACCGGAAACTATAATATTTCATAAACAAATGCGCGGGAGCCCCTGGTTGAGAGAATATGAGGACGCGAATGAATGGATTGCCGAACAGGAGGAAACTAAATTGAACATCGATAAAATAGCCCGCCCGAGCAGGAAATGGACGTTTGTTAGGTGGGCCGGCGTTACGATCAAATTAATTCTTTCATCTAGCGCAGACGATGTGGGGATGAGATCCTCGAAAGTGGCGTGGGCCCGCTTCCCGAATGGTTGCGATATCGGAAGGGGATAAATCCGTTGGATAAATTTAACGACGAGCTTTGCCTGTTTAGATGTATCGTTCTTCACACGACTGATCTGCGAGCAGACCGCTGTCTCACAAAAACGCAAGATTTGATCCATGAATATATCCTTTTCTATAAAAGTAAGGGGTGGAAAAACCAGCCGGCCCTATAATACTTGACGACATCAAAAAAGTGGAGGAATATTTTAAACTCGGAATTGAGGTGTATGAACCAGTCGAAGAGGGCACATGGTATTTAAGAAAAGTGGCGGCGCATTACGAAGAAATTGGTACGAAGAAAATGAAAATCGGTATTTACAATAATCACGCATTCCTGATTACCGACATGAACAAAACCACCAACCAGCGATTCACGCAATCCCATAGTTTAAAACGGCACGCGCTCACCTGCATGCGACGGGAGACGAAGCTCACGTGTAAAGGCGGTCAGATCGACAGACCAGCATCCGCCTTCGAAAAGGCCTTTTACCCTAGGTCTCACGCGAGTAAGAAAGCGACCGGCTGGAAAAAAACGTTCGAAGGGATCGGTAAACCCCATATACACACTGCACACTGCGGGCACGGCGGTGAGAGGTTGGTGGGTGGAGAGCCAGTTGACGGATTTTGTGAAGAAACTAATACGGTTTACCAATTTCACGGGTGTTATTGGCACGGGTGTCCTGAGTGCACCGATAAGGAGGCGAGGCGAGCAGCGAGGGCGGTTGCGGAAATCGAAGATCGCGAAGGAGTTTACATTAGTTACTATTCGGGAGTGCGATAATAACGGCCCCTGGGATAATACACCGGATCTCCTAACAACCGTTTACCCGTACCAGATTGTATACGATTTTGAAGCCTATTTATCGAAAACTAGCGAAGGTGATAAACGATGCAGGAGTAACAAAGGTAATCTCGTATTTGTAAACGAGCATGTGCCCATAAGCGTGATTATCGGCGATAATTTATGTACATAAATAACTCACATATGCGAAACGGATCCGGCCAAGTTAGTTGCCCTATTTATGGAAAACATACAGGAAAGAGGGAAGGCGATACGAGAGGCTGTTGGTAAAATATATCTTCCTACCTGCATGGACAGACTTCCCGCTACCCAACAGCGCGAGGTCACCCGATGGATTGATCAAGTTCCTGTAATTGTTTTTAACTCTAGTCGATACGATCTCAATCTGATACAAAAACATGTAGTCGGGCTGTTGGCCGATACGACATCGAAAGTTCTCGTCGGTAAGAAAACAAACACGACGATATTCCTATTTACCCCCGAATTCCGATTTCTCGACGTAAAATTGTATCTCAGCCCAGAGACATCCTACGACAAATGGATAAAGGCGTACGACTGTGAGGGGCAACAATCGTTCTTTCCATACGAGTGGTTCGATTATATCGAGAAACTGGATTACGAAGGGTTGCCCGGATTAAATCACTGGGACAATCAACTTAACCC
This sequence comes from Conchocele bisecta, assembly GCA_029237695.1. Taxonomy (NCBI): domain Eukaryota; kingdom Metazoa; phylum Mollusca; class Bivalvia; order Lucinida; family Thyasiridae; genus Conchocele; species Conchocele bisecta. The sequence continues at coordinate 29,777,324 of CM055274.1, forward strand.
GAAGGAAAAAATAACCACGACGGAGTTGGCCGCATGCAATGAGATTTATAAAAATAAAAATATGAAAACGTTCAGAGAGTGGCTGCTATACTACAATGATTTGGACGTGGGGCCGTTTATAGAGGCGATCGGGAAAATGTCCAATTTTACAAGACGAGAGGCATTGACATGTTTAAAGATGAGGTTACTCTTCCCGGGGTAGGTTGCAGTACCTTCTTAGGGGGACAATAAAAGAACACGTAAAATCCGATCAAACTAAAAAAGCATAGCATATGTCCCCCGCTGTTCGCCCCTAAGGCTGAGACGTACGAAATGTTGAAAGCAGCTCTGGCCGGTGGACCGGCAATCGTATTATCTCGCCACGCGGAAGTCGGGGTCACACAAATTAGGCCAACACCCTCTCCAATCGTGATTGGGCGCGAATTGAGTGGGGCGGTAAAACATGCAAAGCGGTGGTGGGGCTAGACGCCAACGCGCTGTATCTATCTACATTAAATAAAGAGATGCCTTGTGGTGAGGAAGATATAGACCATAATGAGGAACCCCACGACCCCTAAGGAATATCACGTTTTACCAGAAAAGTTTTATCCGGGAGATGGTTCGGATTTGCCGAGGTGGATATAGAAGTTCCTTCCGCATTGAAATATAAATTTTCGGAGATGTCTCCAATATTTATTAACCGAGTAGTCGAGGAGGGAGAAGTACCCGATTACATGCTAAAATATTTAGACGACTCGGGAAGAAAACGCGGTAGCGGGAAGAAACTAGTAGGTGTGATGTCGGCCAAATAAATATTGCTGTACTCACCGCTACTAAAGTGGTATTTGGAACACGGGCTGAGCGTCTTCGGGATCCATCGGAGTATCACTTATGAGCGGGGTACGCCGTTTAGATGGTGTGTTAAGCAAGTTACTGACGCGCGGAGAACCGGCGACGAGGACGTGAGTAAAGCCCCTATTGCCGGCATAATGAAATTGTTAGGGAACTCGTGCTGCGGTAAAATGATAGAGTCTCCTGAGGGGCACCTGAATACGACATATACGAAGGACGAGAAATGTGTGGACAAGGCATTCAGATCTGCATACTTCCACGATCTGGAGGAGATCGGCGATGCGTACGAGATATCATCTAGAAAAGTTAATGCGGTTATGACTAGACCATTCCATTGCGGGATAGCCGTGTACCAACTGGCCAAGCTGAGAATGTTGGAATTCTATTACGATTTCTTAGACAAGTATGTGGACAGAACAGATTTTGAATTAATACAAATGGATACGGACATTCTATACATGGCAGTAAGTGCAAACCTCCGCAAGGGAATGAGAAATACGACAGTTTCGATAGTATGGTAAAACCTCATCTGCGCGATGAGTATGAGAAAGATAAGAAAAATTGGTTGGCGTCGGATAAATGGAGCGACCGAGAGCCCGGGCTTTTCAAGGTAGAATTTCACGGAGATGGTGCCATTGCACTATCGAGCAAGTGCTATTTTGTGGAGAAGTTGACGACCGCCAATCTACCAATTCCTCCAATAGTATTGGGGTTGGTTGGCCGATTAAAACATTCCGCAAAAGGAATCGGTATAAGAACGCGCAGAACTGGGGGCGAGAGGATGTCAATACCAACACGGTTGGAAGAATTGAGGGCGGGAAAGATATGTGTGAAAACCGCGGATTCTGAATGCGGGACGGCGCGATGAAAACATATACGCAGAGGAAGTTGGGGCTATCGGCCTATTACGATAAAAGAAGAATCCTTCCAGACGGTATACACACGGAACCTCTTTATCATAATTAATAATTAATTTTGTAAAAATTAGAAAATTAAAATCTAAACCAAATAAATGGGGGATATTTTGCAAAAATTAGCAAAATTTATAAAAATTAATAATCAAATTAATTTTATAATTAATTATTGGATTATAACAGGATTTTTGGTACCCCGAGGGCGACCAACGGATCTCTTCGGACCGCTAATCCCCAATTCTCCTGCCCCAGCCAATCCAGGATGGGAGGATTGGATCGGATCTCCGAATATCCAATCTGCTCCACCAATACCAACGGGGTTGGAAGATTGGACAATTGGGGGCTCTTTTGCCCACAGATTGGTAAGCCGGCGAGATCCTATACGGTATTTCCTTTTAACCCATGTGGCAGACACATTTCCCCGAGCCCCGGCAATATCTAACAGAGCGGTGCGATCAAGAACAGATTTAGGCATTTTCCGTTCCGTTTTCCAATATTCCAACAGTTTCAATTCGCGAATTGAGGGTGTATATACATACGCAGATATTAATGTTCAATACCAATATTATTGTATCATAATTAATTTTAAGAAAATTATAAAATATCACAATTCCCTCCAATTGTCCAACCCCAATCCATCAACACACCAATCGCGATTGGAGAAATTGGATGGTATTGGTGCCACTCCCAATTCAATTCACGAATTTAGGGTGGTGTTGTAACTTTTCCCCCACTGTTATCCAAATAATCGATAAGGTGAAATGCACTCAGGCTAGCATCGACTGGTTAGCAAGGAATTACGTGCTCGCAAGCATTATCGTTTAGTAATAATTCAAATCAGAAAGTCAGTTATAAAGATATAACCGATATTTTCTCAATGTTAAAACAGCGTTCCTATCCGACCGCTGTTTGCCTATAAAGTTTAACAGAGCGCTCAGTGAATAAACACGCCAACAAAAATAATATGCTGGGCATGTCTAACTGGACCACCTTTTTTAATCTATCAGCAGACGACAATGTTCCAATTACACGGTTATGTGTATTTATAGCCGAGTGTATTTCGCCTTATCGAGGCCACGGTGTGTATTGATTTAATTTTAAAACACACACACAGCCACCAAGACAGTCGCCGGTGTATTTGTTTTGTTATTGGTTTATGCAACAAGCTATCGAGGCGATCTATATATGAAAGAGGTGACTGCGGCACGCGGTAACACGATTACTTCCTGGTACGGACAGTTTGCGGTTATAGAAATGCATGGTGGTCAGTGGGTGTTGTAACTTTTCCCCCCACTTTAACTCCCAGTTTTAACCTAAATTTATTCCAATCAGTATTCTCAATCTTGGGAAGGGTGGCGCGCGCCTTAGTTCTAATAGTATTTTTTAAATCCTCATATCGAGACATCTCCTCCACCACCGACTCAAATTCAGTGTCCGATATATTGTTATCGGCCAACGCTTTGGACACGATAACGTCGATGCTATTTTTCTTAGACCTCGCGAGAACCGATATTCTGTCGTGCTTTCTACTTTTATTTTCGAATTTTCTTCCCACTACTCTGAACGCCATACATAACAACACCGCCCCAGCGACTACCCTGCTCAAACCCCCTGCAATAGGAATTGCCACGACTGTAGACAATAATGCTGCTGTTCCGGCCCCACCCATTATAGAAATTGCTGCCAGCACAGCGCTCGCCCCCTCCAATATGTTTGCCGCGCGTCTATAAGTTTTAGCATTCATTTTCCTCGTTTCCCTCTCTCGTTTTAGAATATCCTGCATCTCTACGATATTTTCCAACCTAAAATCTGAACTTCTTTCGCCAAAACCAATATCATCCAATCCGCGATTGGGGTTGAACATTGGAAGCGTGCTCGGAAGCGGTGATTCGTTCATATGTCGAGTTCAATCAACAATGTCACAAAAGTGGAAGAACTCGCTGGGTCAGCGATGTTCGTAACAAAGTTAATAACACTACCTTCGGAAAGTCTAATTGGATTGTCACCGGCGAACAAAACCACCGCTGCCCTCTGTCCAGCGAGTTTAGTGACTCCAATCGCCCGTTCTTCCCCATCCAGTACGAGATGTACGGCGACCGCGCCCACAGAATTACCCTTAGCATTAACCACGCAGACCGCCATTCGTAGAAGTGTACCTGCAGCTGTCATGACGTACCCCCCATATCTATTGTTCGCTTTGGAGCCAAATGCATATTCATAGATCCCCTCATTCAATGGGTCCCGCTTCTCAGCCCAAACTGTTATGATGGATTTTCTGCGGCGTAATAACTTAAACTGCTCTACAGATGTGTCCAACAATGCGGCAAGCTTCTCGATAGCGGTATGGGCCTCAACACGAACCTTTTCAGAGGTATCCTCAAGTACTTTGTTCGCGTCTTTACGAACACATTTCAGTTTATCGGAAACTTCCATAAGCTCTGTATGGGCCTCTTCCCGAAATTCGGTTATTTTTCCGCCTAGTTCAGTAAGTGCTGTCTGGTCCTCAGAACGCAACATCCCATAGGCTTCCGAAGGTACGTCTGTGTATCTGATCGGACTTTCTCAATACCCGTCCGGACGTCCCCAATCCCCGTCCTGGCCTCTTGGTGAACTTGTGCTATAGATGTTAGGACGTCCGTTCTCAGTTGTGTTATACTTCTACAATGTACTTTGTAGCTGAAGTCACAGTGTCATCAACCAGTGCTACGGTTTTGCCGGTAGTTAAAAAATCCATCACCTGAATCATATTTGTATTTCGGTGGGGACAACCAATCGCGATTGGAATTGGAATAACTATGTGGCCCGTATATACTCATAATGTTGGTTGTTATACATTTGGGTAGCATTTGTCTAATTCTTCGAATTAATTTGAAATTTCTAGAACGACCGAAATCGGATAGTTATTCCGATAGTTATTCAACTTTTTAGCTCGGTCGTCGAGAATATAGACCGTAAAGTCGTGGATGTGTCCAGATTCCAAAACTTTCATCTCGGTGGATGGGAAGTCTAAGGTCACGGTCTCTCCAAAGTAACAATCGCTGGCGTGCACTGTTTTAAGTAGTGTGCTGGGGGCTGCATCCAACAAGTTGTACGACGTGTTCAGCTGGTTCAAATGTATTTTTAGGGTTTTGGTGAAGGCTAGATCTACAGGCACATCTCCAACAAATTGTTGGCCCCGAGGGGAAACTATATTTTTAAGTGGGTGGCTGAAACCGAGGCGAATGCCTACTGGGTCTGATATAGTTATCACAGCGCCTTCGGGGGCAGTTAATGTTGCAAGCCCGGTAGCCTTCGATATCGAGAGATTGGCTTCGTCACCAAGCTCTGTGGAAACAAAGTCTATGAGCTGTCTTGCTCCCCACAGTCCGGGAGGCAGCTTTACACTTACTTGTTGTCCATCCTTCACATAGTAAAACCCTTCGCGCTCCCCCAAGTTTCGCCACCCAACAGAGAAGGTGATTGATCTGAGGCCTACCCGGCGTTTTCCACAGCAGTTGTCGATTGACTGCTGAAGTTCACAACTCTCTTTTTGAACATTAATGATAGAAGCAAACATGGTAATATACTTTCAAAAGATTGTGGGTTCAATTCTGTTTGTGTTGGAAATTTATTCTGTATATCTAATAAACAGGATATTAGAGATATATATTATTCACTGTAAAAGATGGCGAAACGCTACGGTGTAAACGACCTCGCGTTAGGTCGGCAAGACATATGCGTCACAATGAATGGGGACAAGTTCAACGCGCGTATTCTAGATTTGACCTACGAGTACACAAACCCCGTAATAACTGACAATATCGATGTGAACAACGCAGCTGTGGTGGAGTGGAAGACAACACCGATGGATTGGTGGAAAAACCAATTAAACTTTGCAGTGTGGTGCGCGAGCTCTGGGTGTGGGTTTGCATCCGAATTACTCGGTGAGGACGATCCAATGTTGAAATCGTTGTTTCAATTTCATTTTTACTATCAGACACGGCGCGTTCTAGCGAAAATGAAAACGCCTCTTCCTCAAGACTCCGCTTCTAACTGGCAAGCAAACACGTACGACTCTAGGGCCTTCGCTAAATTGTGCAACGAGTTTGGGGTTTCACCGACAACAGATTTCAAACAAAAGGTGGACAAGCCTAACGGTGGTCTATGTAGGTTCACAATATTTCAGACACCCGACGGAAAATATAGGTTAGCTAATGGAGGGTGGATGAAACCTTTCTTCAGTGAGAAAGACTCATTCACACACGTCGTAAACATATTTAGAGCGTGGACAACATTTGTGGAATAAAAACAAAAAGCTTTCACGCATGCTGGGATTTCCCGCCTCAACGACTCCATTCGCACGTACGTCTGGGCCATCCTCGGCGCACAGGGGCAAGCGCGCAGTTCTATAATAGGAGCCGGGACGGCGTTCGACGCGCAAAAACAGTTCTTGGCAAATGTCGAGGACATCATCTCATCTCCGGTGGACCTCCCGGATGCGATCAAGCGGTATCAAGATGTTTTGCAGAATTCCAGCACCCCAGTAGACTATGCATTTGGAATAGGTCTTTATAATATAATTATGGCGCCGAGAAATATGATACTACGAGACGACCCGGTTGACGGTTACAATAATCTGATCGTAATCGCCACCGCCAAGCAAAAAATCGGCCACAACGGGAAAATGAACGCAGATATCATCAAGAGCACCCCCAAGATGATCGGGTTCAACAGTGTTGAGGTTGGAAGTGGAACCGATTTCATAAAACCGCAAACACCCACCCCAGTACCCCCAATTCACGAATTGGATGCACCATCAATTTCCACCAGTTCCCCCAATTCACGAATTGGAACAGGAGCGGGAACTACAACCCACGAGGAGGATAAATTAGGGCTCGTCGTCGCCCTCGTGGTGATCGGACTACTCGCGCTTTGGTTTTAGGAACTCTCGGGCGGAGAATAGTAGAAGACCGGCGATCGCCACGATTAAAGCCCAAGTATTTTTGGCGAGCCATCCGGCAGTTGTTGCTAATATAGGTAACACGTAGGAGACGACACTCCCGATCAGCCCAGGCAGCGCGGCAGCCGCCTTTCCGGCTAATTTAGCCAGGAGACTGGCGAGGGCTTTTATATGCTGTTTTGCCCACTCCTTGACTCCACCGGATGGCGCGGGTGCTGGCGCGGTTGCAGCCGCCGCACCACATACGAGCATCTCGATAACTACACCTATGGGCGATATAGTCATGCCGAGAGCTATGAGGATGCTTACTATAGTGACGCCCTGCTCTCTGAACAGAATGCGAATAAGCTCACCGAGTGTCGTCTCCTCGTGCAGAACCCTCGAGATTGTTTCGCGGATCCGACTTATTTGGGCGCGGAGACCCTCACGGAAAGCCGATGCAGCCTCCAAGCGAGCTGCTCTTTCGTCCCGCAACGCCCGCAGGCGTTCGGTGATCCGCTCGGTAGATTATCTATCGCCACGGGCTTCCTCCAGTTTTCTTTCTTCTGGCGCGATATGTTCATCCAGCGCCGAGAGTTTGTAGAGGTTAAGGACCAGTTCACCCCGGACCTTTTGTAGAGCCTTATCGTGTCCCCGGAGTTCGCGAAGACGTAACGGTGGGTCATCGTTCGACCCTTGGTCAAGGTTGAGTATTCCGTCTATCTCGCTTTCGCTGATCTCCATTGTGCAAATAGCGTCGGTGGCTACACGAGGGACCTCGCTGATTTCGACAGTTTCTATCGCGGCAGCCGTCTCCGCCATCGTTTCGTCGGTAGACTGTAGGGTCTCTACAGCGCGGGCCGGCCGTATTGTTTTACCACGTTTCCAATCTACGAATCCTAGTTCGTCCCTTACGATTTGGGCACCGCCCCGACTTCCAGCAATGGTGCTCAGCGATAGTGGTTTTCCGGTGCTCATGTTGACGATCGGGACATTTGATGCTTATAGTCGCAACCTACCATACAGATCCAATTCGAACTCATTCGGAGTAGTCGCGGCCGACAGATGGGACCGTACCTTCTTCTGCCAAACTTTTGTAGTAGTCGTCTGCAGTTGACTTGACTAATTCCTGACTTAGACTAATGGTGTTGGTAGCGCCATCTATTTCCTCGCCGGTTGGAGTCTCTATGAATGTGGTGTCGTTACCATCATCGATGTCATCATCGACGTCATCATCGATGTCATCATCATCGAGGTAATCGTCTCGGCCGACTTCGTCCATACCAATATCGTAATCAGCCATTTTTAACGATGTATTCAAGAAAAACCAATACGGGTTTAATAGAGTATTTAGTTTCACAGAAAATATGTCTTCGAGTCAATACGGCCGCAAACTCAATCCATACCGCAGACTGCGGGAGTCCCTAGGGCGAAAGGTGTGAGACAGAGCGTGTTATTACGAACAACCCGTCGACGATCGACCAGAACCAGCAGCTCTTGGCCCGCTTCCGCAACCTCGGAGCTAACGACGTCATTGTGCCGGGGTCTGTTCGCCTCGCTTTCACTATTTCGCTGACGTCGACGGACGCGGACCGAACCGTCGTTCAGAACCTGGGTCGCGCCATCGTTAAGAAGACCATGATAAAGATTTCTGGTAATGAGGTGATGTCGATCGACGACAGCAACGTCTACCATTGCTATCAGGACCTGTGGAAGAAGACGCCAGAGCGCGAACATGCGGTCTATCAGGGTATTGACACCAGCCGAAATAAGAACGTAATCAGACTTAGAATCGGGGCTTTGACACGGCAGATAACGTCGCGAGCGACACCGCGATCGCGGCCGCTTACGGCAACCGCTTCTACATCCCGCTCGACTTTGAGTTGCTGGAGAGTCACATGCCCTACTATCAGAGCGCTTTGGCTGACCGCCTCGAATACGAACTAACGTTCAACGACTACGGCCGAGTTCTCATAGCCACCGACATGGCATCGACGCATACGATCGACAATGTTTCGTTGGAGTACGACATGGTCACAATGCCCGAACTCGCGCGATTGATCAGATCCCAGTACGCCGGGCGCGTTGCCATACTTTACGACCGAGTTCTTCGCCACCGCAAGATGACGAAAGACAAAAGCGACACATTGTGGAATATTAACGTCAACGTACCCGCCCGCTCGATGAAAGGCATACTGATGCTGTTCGAGGAGGGTCGATTCGCGCTCGGGGTTAGAAAAACCGACAAATTATATAACCCCAAAATCACAAAGGTAGAGGTGACGATCGAGGGAGTCCCAATAAACTATACAGCCAGGGCCTTCGCGCGCACCAGCAGTGGGACGAAATCAGAAAGCAGTTTGCTGCCGGCTCTAAACGCTCACCAGAGATGGCCGCGGTTGCCAAAGACATGCAGCTCTCGGACGTCTCCCTCGCGCAGTTCCTGACTACCAAATACGCGTTATGTCTAGACATGCGAGTCAGCGACGACGACCAAATGCACGGTAGTGGACGCCAAGTTAAGAACGCTAGCGAGGGTGTCACGATCCAGATAACCAAAGAGGCGGATGGAGCTGGGCCATTGAATGTGTACTTATATATAATCACAGACGCACAACTCAACATCGAAGATGGTCGATACGTCTCAGCACTCTACTAAATATAAAGATTTAAATAAAAATAAAGTTTGTGATGCCCACTCTGCCATAATATGTGGGCAGACAGGTTGCGGAAAAACGGTTTTCATCCTCGACTTGCTCGAGGGGTCCTACCGCGATATCTTTCGACACATTGTGATCCTGTGTCCCTCTGTGCGGCACAACGAGACTTATCAGCGACGCCCGTGGATATGGACCGACCCTGAGGTATACGTTATTAACCCCGGTGATAGGCTTCACGATTGGTTGCGCGGCTTCTACCAAAAGATTCCAGGGCGAGCCCACCCTATACGTGATTGACGACTGCTCGGCCAAGGCGGCGATGACCAAAAAGAAGGACATGCTCTCCGAGCTCGCATTTTCGGGCCGCCATGCGGGGCAAAGCGTATGGATCTCCACTCAAAAATACAACGCCGTCCTCAAGGATCTGCGCGAGCAAACGAAATGGGTCGCCGTCTTTCACTGCAAGGACCGAGACTCATTCGATGACTGTCTTCGAGAGAACGACGTTATCCCAACGCGCGAGGAGCGCCTGGAGGTTCGACAAATGCTTTCGGAAACTAAGCACACCAAGCTTCTGTTAAAGACTGATCAACCCACAAATTATGAAGTTATAAATTAATTACTGAGCTAATTGAATACTGAGTTACTGAATTACTGAATATTTACTAAATAATCTACTAATATCTACTAATATCTACTAATATCTACTAAATATTTACTAAATATTACTGAATTATTACTGAATTACTGAATTATTTACTATGGCCCGACCGCCGAAACGGTATCTGCCCAACCGCACCCCAAATTCACGAATTGGAACAGTGGGAAGAAAGAAAATGAAAACACGACGCGAGCGGCTAGCTGCGCTGGTTGCTGGGGGGGGGGGGGGGGGGGGGGGGGGGGGGGAGGGGGGGGGGGGGGGGGGGGGGGGGGGGGGGGGGGGGGGGGGGGGGGGGGGAATCGGAGCAGTATTTCGGTAGGCGTCTCTCAGTTTGTCAGGTGGATAAAATGTCAGATGTCGAGGTTGATAAAATGTATGCGCGATACGAATCTAAATTGTGGGGCAGAGATGATGGCTATTCATTTGTACGCTACCGCTGTCAGTGCAATTCTCCCTATATCTGACACCGCGGGGTTGATTAGTGATTTAGAGACTGACCCTTTTGTAGGACACAGTATTAGAACAGCCTGCTGCTCAATTTATCACAAGTTTGGAATGTACTTAGCTCCGCTGACAACCGCGTTGACCACGGCTAAGCACTGTCAATTTGGACATATATGCCCACGAACTATAAGCTCAGAAAATGATGATACAAGACGCACCTGCGAGAGTTACGGAACAGCCCTCAACACTGTTGAACCCGATTGCACTTCCCACTCCGATTGATCCCCCAACTGCACGACACAAAAACCCAAAAAGACAGGCAGCTGGGTGGGCAGCGGCTGCCTCCCGAAAAGCTAAACAAGATAAAATACTCGCCGAGCTTCGAGAGGCCAAACAGTCGTTATTGTTTCCAGCCGCACCCACAAGCCAATCACAATTGGAGTTAGGGGGGGGGGGGGCAGATACACCAAAACCCCCGAAGACAGCTGCGGTTCAATCTCCGCAGGAACTGTCGGAGCAATCGTGGATTGTTGTAGCTCCTACCTGGATCATCCCGTGGGTTGTTGGTGGTGGTCTGGCAGTTGTTTGCACCCTGTGTGTGCGGATCTACCTTTCGAGTCAACCAGCCGCGGTTCCGAAACCGATTGCGCCCCATTTAAACATTAATCCCGATCCCTTTTATATGCAATAGTCACTATATGTAATGGCTGAAAATGATGGTAAAATGATAGTGAACGCGCTTTATCACGCCTTGGTGATATCGGGTCTCAGTATCGGGTGGGCTCGACTATCAACTATCAAAGATGGCCTTAGGAGGGCCCGCTCCCAAATTGGACATGACCGTGAGAGACGTAGGACTCGTGACCTTGAATGTAGCGTCCGCAGTTGGGACTCGAGATTATCTAATTAAAGCTGGAATTCTACCTGTTATTATATGGAAATAAATGGCTACTGCGGTCGGATTAGTGATATTGGGTGCAATCGTTAGCGCAGGGGCGTTCGGCGGTAGCAACTATTTATTCTCGTTAATAGGAAAAAACTAGGACGCGGATGATGAGCGTAAGCGTCACGATTTAGCTGTAGAACAACTCAATAGCGCAAAGGAAGCACGGTCGGAAAAACGAACCAACCGTCTGGACTGGATCAACGAAGAGCTTCGCCGCGAGACTCACGCCGTGCAAACTTTCCGGAACGTTGACGAAGCCATGCACGAATACGCGCTGGCATATCCGCAGAAAATTCTCGCACCGCTGGATCCCGAGCCCCAACTTTCAGATTTATATGTACCGTCAGAGGCCCAAAAAGACCGCGAGATCGCGTTCATCGTCGTGGGAATGGGTGCGGTGGGTCTCGTCAGCTACTATATTGAAAAAGCAATAAGCAAAAGCAATAATTATTTTAAAAGGCTTTTTTAAATAATATATATATATAGAACGATGTTAGTTGACGAGCTTTATTTTGCTCTGATCGATGTAGGCTACACGGCCCTTAAACACCGTTTAGCTGGCGCAAAGGGTCTGATCCGTCTGGCCCAAGATTCTTTCAAGACGTGGCGCGAGGACGAAAAAGCGGCCACCCTTTTCGCAAAGCGGATGTTAGATTCCTCCGAGTTCCTTGAGAACTTAACCGGCAGCTGCAGCGAAACTTCCAACAAAGGTTTAGTATCGACGACGCAGTTACCGGACGATCTGGAGAGGGCATGTTGGAGACTGTTCGACGTACTAGAATACCTCGCATACGATGGACACGCGCAAGCTTGATACCAAACTATCGGATCGCCTAGCGCGCAAGTTAGCGACCACATACTACAGCCCCCGCGGCTACTGGAAGGGACTCGCGGCCATCAAGAACCTCGCGGCGGCGACCAAGGTTTCCAAAAACACCGCCACGGAATGGCTCAAGAAGCAGGCCATCTGGCAGATCTATTTGCCCGCGCCTCACAATATTCCGCGGCCGAAATTCGACGTGCCGGTGCCGAACGAAGTCCACCAAGCTGACCTCCTGTTTCTCCCTCACGATCGCGTCGGTCGCAAGACGTACAAGTACGCACTGACAATCGTTGACGTAGCGAGTCGCTAGAAGGGGGCTGAGCCGCTGGCCACTAAAGAGTCTAATGAAGTGGCATAGGCTCTTTCCCGAATATACAAGAGGAGTCCTCTCAAATGGCCGAATCTTCTCCAGGTCGATTCCGGCCGCGATTTCATGGGCGCGGTCTCCCATCTATTGACTAAGCACGACGTTTATGTTAGACGCGGCCGCGTCAACATCCACCGGGACCAGGGGATCGTGGAGCGGTTCAATCGTACCCTGGCTGAGAGGTTGTTCGGAAACCAATATGCCAAAGAGCTTGTAGACCCTCATTCGCGATCGACCGAGTGGGTGACCAGGCTGCCCGCCGTGGTCTCCGCACTGAACGGTGAGGTGACCAGATTGATCGGCAAAAAGCCCGTAGATGCCATCAAGTCAAAAATAATGGCGCACAAACCCTCTGCCGTCTCGCGCGGGCGACCCGTTGGTTTAGCGGAGAAACGGCTTCCATCGGATGTTGCCGTCCTGTACCTCTATCAACCGGGAGAGCTCGAGGGTGGTCGCCGCCGCGCGACTGATCCCGTGTGGTCTCTCAATGTATATCATCTAGATCGATATATTACAAAACCCGATGAGCCCGTGCTCTACTACGTCGACAGTGGTCCATCACGCGGGTTTGTTCGCGAAGAACTTCTTGCGGTGCCTTCTGACACCCAGCTGTCTCTGGATGGCGTTCTCATCAGCTGATTTCTCATAATTTCTCATAATTAATTAATTTTAAAATTAGTAGATCTTTTTTTCGAATTTAGAAATTCGAAAAATGAATCCACCCAAATTCAATTCGCGAATTGAGGGTGGCGGCATATTTTTATATTTTTCCCCCATATAAACTGTTACCAGTTTTGGTGTCGGTGGTCACTGAAACACCCGAAAATTTGTCTTCCTTAGTCGCGGTAACGAACTCATACCCTATATACTCATAGTGTACCTACTGAGCGGGCATGTACCTTTAAAATGGAGCTAATATTGGACACGCATCATATGAGCCCCGTTTTCCAGTCACAACCACATATAAAGAACACGTTGATATGTTTAATAAATGCAATTATATTGTCACACTACTGTTATAAAATATAAAATAATGGGAAATCTTATTCAGTTATTTCCCTTTGCAAATCTATTTATAGAGATCCGGTCCTATGCCGTATTTCAGCGTTTATTTCTTACTGAATGTCACAAGAAAAATGAGTTTTGCTAATAGAGTAGACCCAGATCAGACTGCACACATGTGCAGTCTGGTCTGAGTCTACACTGTTTGCAATAACATTAATACGTGTGAAAATACGAATCTGGCACATAATGTTGTCTGATCTGGATCAACACTAGTCGAAATCACTGTAATTGCTCCTTTTTCACATCATATCAATCTACAGCCGCTCTGTTTGCAAGCAATAAGGCCCCAAAGTACACAATTTGGACCGGATTTCTAAAAATAAATCCAGCGGGAGATAACTAGCTACGATCTCTCATTACGGCGCACACCAGCGCACACGTGGGTCTATGATTAAGGAAATGGACATTCCGACGTCTGTGACCAGCATAGCCGGAGGTCAGCCTGTTCAACCGCGCAGTCTGATCCACAGTCGATCGGCATGTTGATAGGATAGTGTATTATACTTTTATATTTTTTATACATGTAGAAAAAAATAAAATGCTGTCAGTCTATAACGAAACTATTCTATATATATTAGTATATGTTGGACCATTAATTTTACTTATATAGCCCAGTTACCACGTACCACACATTTTGCGATTCTCCTCTGCTACTCTCAGTTTTCGGATGGATGTTGTGACCTCGATTTGGTCGAAATAGACCTACCCGTACTGCATATTTATTTCGAGTGTGGAATGTTGCGCTTTCCAATTTCTTTCTTTGCATAGCTCACATTGTGGGTTGCACTAACTATAATTCTTATTTGATAACTAAATGTTACTTATTATGCATCTCGAAACTGTAAGTTGCATTTGGTAGACAAATGCTATTGATAGCAAATAGATATATACATGCTGGTTCATTTGCCACTTTTCACCTACATGTTTTTCGGGCGGGTTTGGTGTACCATGAGGACATGGGACCGTTAATATTCTATTATTAATTTTATTTAATTGAGCTGATGTTTGGATTTTGTTCATGTGCATTCGTGACCTATGCTGATCCAGATCTGACTGACATCTGTGCAGCCGGAACTGTATCGCCACTAATCACATACACGACCTGTGTTTTGGGTCAGATTATTGCTATTATTACTATAGTAATAACCTGTATTCACATATGCCAGGTTGAGTAATTGATCATTGTTTGAATATTGCTCATTGATTATCAATTATTAATGTTAAATTATTTTAGTAAACTGTGGACCCCGTCTCGTCGTGGCGCATGGGCTTTATAGACGTCACCTTGCTTAGTATTTATCATACATGCCGTGCTTGTTTCTTATTCCACATGTGAGTGGACTGAAACTCTTTGCGTAAATAAACGATTTGTTCTGTTCTGTTCTGGGACCAATTTTCCCATAACATGTACCCACTCTGCTCTGGATATTCACAAATTAAAATATAGGTTTTATTAATTATTGTTAAGAAATATCAATTCAATATCCTGTGACCACCCTGGTTGTTTCGAAAAAAAGTCAGCGGCTGGAATTAAAAACCCCTCACATGTTCCGACTTACAAAATAGTCCCCAAACATATGCTTGAAAATGGTGTAAATCGTACATTGCCATGTTTGTGAAGTACATTTAATCTTTAGTACATCAATTGACAGGTTTCTGGCACAAATCATTTGACTTATTTTCTTTACTACACTACTTTAGTACACCGCGCATGAATATCTGATGATTTAGTGTGGTTAAACCTATTTTCTGAAATGACGCAGATGTCCGAAGGTACAACATCACATGGCGTGTCTCATATATACATTGGCCAGACAGGTCGTCAGGTCCTTTCTATCAGGCGGTGACCCATGTCCCATGTCCTCCATGATGCCTGCATTCCCTACTACATGGTAGTAACCGTCATTATAACAGGAATTCCGCCACAGAAGCGGTGTCGCGCCTGCCGAGACATTTTGCCATAACATGATCATGGTCATGTGCTAAAGTAAGCATCACAAAAACCGTCAGAGAAGTGCATGCTTAAAACACGAAAAGGGTCAAGGTTGAACAAACATTTTGACATACAACAATAGCTAAGTGTTTCCACAACCACGTGAAGGTCAAAAAGGTGAAGGTCATGTTATTGGCGGCTTGAATGTGTTCCATAATGCTTACATGTACCAAGTTTCCAAATATTGAAGCAATCCATCAAGTAATATTAGCGTTATACGATGATGAAGAAACTTGTACAATATTTTTGACGCAAAAAATGGCTCAGTGTTTCGCATAAACATAAATGTGAAGGTACAAAAGGTAAGGTCATATTAATGGCGGCATGAGGGTGTTCCGAATGATCACATGTATCAAGCGTTCAAATATTGAATCAATCCATTAAGTAATATAAAGTTATATCATGATGAAAAATGTTATGCACACTTTTGACGCCAAAAGAAAGTGCTTCTGCAAAATTGTGAAGGTAAAAAAAGGTGAAGGTCATGTTAATGGCGGCATGAGTGTGTTCATATATATCAAGTGTCCAAATGTTTTTGAAATCCGTCCAGTAATATTAAAGTTATCCAAGATGATGAAGCTTGTACACACTTTCTGACATTTCGGACGACGACGCAGACAAAGATGACGACGGAATTAGCGGCGACGATTCGCGCCTTATGCTAAATCAGGCGCGACAAAAAAAAACCCGGATCTATACTAGTAATTACCTCCTGTCGTTACGCCGTATTTCGCCAATATTTTCCGTAACGACGTAAAAATTTGACAAAGCATTCGCAGCTCACGCGGGATTGTGTACTGCATGAACTGCGAATATTTTGTCAACTTTCAACGTCATTCATGGATAATAATGCATTTTTTTCTAAATAGATATCGGCGAAAAACGGCGATGCGATATATGAAGGCAATACCAGACACGGACCCAATTATGTGTATATATATACATGTACTCTTAATCGTTGGTCTCAATACACCACACACACATAACAATGATCAATGTTAAAACCTGATAAAACGCTGTCATCTTCGCGTAAAGAAAAACTATCATGGCTAAAACTACTGCATTCAAAAACGCGATAGTGATAATCGTTGCGGCTGCATTTGTCTGTCGCAGAATAACAAAATTATTTCGCTACAACCCGACAAAATGGAAATGATAAAATTGACAAATCTGCAGTGTTCGCCATTCAATAAACATGCTATACATTAAACACATATCCAAACACTTTGATGGATTGGTTGGTGCTTGCTTGCTTGATTGATTGATTGGTTGGTTGATTCATTTATTTATTGGGTGATTGGTTGTTTTTTTGCTTGTTTGATTGATCCTTTGATTGATTGATGTATTGATTGGTTGATTGATAACGTGATTGGTTGGTTGCTTGACTGATTAATCGTTTGATTAATTGATTGATTGCTTGATTGATTGATTCATTTGGTGGAGGGAATGTACGTTCAACAGCAATTCATATACAGAATACAATGCACCTGTGTGTGGGAAGGTGGGGAGTAGTACCATGCGTTCAGGTGGGCGGTTGGTCGGGAGCACGCGACGGGTAATTCAACGATCGGGGTTCAACCCCCGCCCAGTGTGTCCGGTTTAGAGAGGTTTCATTGTACATGTATTACCACGCTGTAGAAGCAGACCAGGGATCCGTTTCACTAAACTTCGTACGACTAGGACAAATTAAGAACAAAGCATAATTACTGCATAATTGTTATTAGCAGCGGATTCTGACAAGTCGTTGATTTTTTTTTCAGATTCGCCGAATGTGGAAAACTGTAGCATTTATGTATCACATTGATGTGTGTAGTAAATGTATAGAAATATGTACGAACATTTTATATTGCGATGTTTTTCCGAAACGGGCCCCAGGATACGAACTGGCCAGACGTTAATACTAGATGACCGCGGCCTGCATGTCGTGCCCGCCCATCTTTGATAGTATACCGAAAAACTTTAACCAACAACTTTAACCAATAACGCAAACGTACATACGCCAATGTGCCGACTATATCGCACTGTCCGCAAGTGGGCGGGACAAAAACCAGTTGCTGTCAGATCAAAGGTCAAATGAATAACCTCGTGTCATGCCACTCTAGCCACACCCACTAAAAGTAATAGTATTACCTGATTACCACTAATCTTCATACTCTGTTAAAGGGAATAGTCGGGTTGAACTCTCACGTACAAGAAAGGGAAAACTGTATCGGAGTCTCAATTTAGGAATAATTGGATTCCGATAAGGATGAATCCCATCGTTAATTACAGTTCCCATACTCTCAACATGACACCCGTCTGTTAATGATCAGTGTTCGCTGTATACCGGTAGCTATAGAAGTGGAGAACTAACAGCAGAGAGATCATGTGACTGACCTGGACATTTTCGATAGCTCGGATAGTCGGGAAGTATTAGAAACAGTTTCTGGGTGTTATACGTCAATCTGTATACACGTGTTTTGTCGGTACTCATAGTATGAACATGTATATTTGTATATATCAACAATTAACCCTTACACCGCTATATTATTTTTTGTCGTCTGCTGTCTATTTTCTATTCTCCATTTGTATCACCAATAACATGCTTTGACAGCACTTTAGAATCATTTCCATTGGAAATGATTCTCTTAAAGTGCTGTTAGACCATGTTTTGATTGAGAAATAAGGCTAGATATAAAGCAACAGCAGACGACAATTGTTGTGTGTAGCGGTCAAATGGTTAAACACTTTGCAGACTGTTCGATGGAGTTGATGGCTAATAGCCTGGTGCACCAAATACTATTTATGTTGCCATAGCGATATAAAAACTTCAAACGTGAATCCATACACCATTAATAATACATATTAAGATATAAAACTATGTTATCAAATCATTTGTATTACTAACAGTGTAATACGTTGGGATTCTGATGTGTAGAAGTTGCCAAAATCACGCATTGCTACAACAACAAATGGGAGATGTTTTATTTTATCTCTGAATTAAACTTTCTTAATGTTTGCCCTAGTTTCTCGTCAAATAAAAGCACATTATTTTATCTAACTTAATCGGTTATTGCGACGCTTTCTCCAATATATATTAAAGGTACGTGCTCACTCAGTAGGTACACAATGTACTTTATGTCAGAGACATCATGCTGATACATTTTCTGGCAAAATAAACATTCATTCACCCATTAATTATCCCACGTAATGATTGGCATTATTATACATTTTATGTTAAGACGTAAATTTCCACACTGATATCAGGGGCGATACCCGTGTTTCCTTAAAATGTTAACGAACAGTAGTAGTTACTCTCTGTATTTATATGTTGATGTACAATGATCATACTTTATAATCTGTCGACAGTATTATGTTTTCAGGTGATGCATTTAATTAGTGTAAGTAAATACAAAATAGCATGCATGATTTGCATATGAAAATAGCCTGATACCACCGCGAGTCACTATCAGTAAAATAAATATTGCTAAATGATTATATCTGTGTAGATCGTGGCCGAGGGGTAATACCGTCGGACTGCCACGCTGGCGACCCGGGTTCGTTTCAGGGTTCAGTTCTGTTTTTGGGAGACGACATGCAAGGTCATCGAGCCAGTGCCGTCGTTAAATCCAAGCATTTACATTTTATATCTGTATAGCTGGCACTCGTAACTTTTAGAACTGGTGGAATAGTGACACGATTATACACATATTTAATTCCTATAAAGAACTGTTTGTGCCTACTGAGTGGGCATGTACCTTTAATACTTGCTCAAGAGTTTTAATGACATGTATATGAGCTGTAAACAACTATAGGAGGCGACATATTGCATTTCATGATAGACTGCGAATTGGTGTGCAGAAATAAATCCGACACTCGTACAATGGATGGAACCTCACTAAACCGGCCACCAAGAAAACACCTGTGATCTTATTTTTCATGAGTTTCTTGGTCATTTATCTCATGTGATAATGTATGTTCGTGATCGCACATCACATAGCCATTGTAACATTTGATAGCAGTCAGGTTAGACAGGTAGTTCACAGGGTCTACATTGCTTAGCATACAACACAAGTGTCATACTAATAGCTACATATTTGTTTCTAAAAAATAAGTTTTAATTCAATGTATCGATGTGGAAACTTACGGAGTCCCGCAGAGGACATGGATTTTTTTTATTAATTCGTTCCTCCGAAATAACAAATCGTTCCCTCAATTTAACAATTCGTTCCCTCGAGTTAACAATTCGCTACCACGATATAACAATTCGTCCCCTCGAATAACAATTCGTTCCCACGAAATGACAACTCGTTCCCTCAATTTAACAATTCGTTACTCGAATTAACAATTCGTTATCACGATATAACAATTCGTTCGCACGAATTAACAATTCGTTCCCGTGGGAACAAATTGTTATTTCGAGGGAACTAATTGTTGATTTGAGGGAGCGAATTGTTAATTCGTGGGAAAAAAACAAGCAAAAAGGCTATAAATTACACAATTTAGACCGGATTTCTATAAATAAACCAGCATGTTTGTTTATGCACTAATTAAGTTTTTGATATTTGGGATAATGTGTTTCGCTTTGTCAGCAAACCTACTTTATAGGCCGCATATTGAACAATGTAGGTCATGTTCAGACTGGGCGGAAGCGCAGGCCGACCAGGGACTACGCTACTCGCATATGACGGAAGTTGTCCTTTCTCAACCGGGGTCAATGATATAGTACAACACACATCCTGCAGGCGCGGATCCAGGATTTCGGGTTAGGGGGGGGGGGGGGGGGGGGGGGGAGAGCGTAACTATTTTGCAGTGACTTGACTATATTATCGAATCTGCCCATGTCTCCTGTATAACCTACAGTATTAGATGTCACAAAGGAAACTAAATGATCACCATGTACTGGGTACACGGTGATCATTTAGTTTTCGGTGTGACATCTAATTATACACTGTCGTTATTGTGATACGGTGGAGAGTTTCCTTGATATGGGGCAGACAGTGTATATACTGTACGTCGCCAATATGGCGTAGCGGAATACCAGCAGGTAAGTGTCAGTTTAATTAAATATTTTACAGCTTACAGGACATTACCAGCAACGTATCTAGTATGTACATACGCAGAAATGAATATGATGTCCAACGATCGCGCTCGCAATACTAATGACAATTTGTTTTCTGAATAATTCGCTTGCAAAGATGACACCTATTTGTACGTGAATTTTGAATCGAGGGAGAGTGATGAAAGTGCCGATTTATGGTTAACACGCACGTGTTATAATCTCTTTTCGGTGGCGATATCGAGTATTACTCTTCAGAGCCAGCTGACATATGTTGCGGAGTTGATTACACCATTGCCTGTCAGTTGCTCGTGTTCTCGCATTATAATTATAACACAAGGTCAAGGGTTCAAGCATGATGACAGTCCTTAACCTGCTGCCGCAACGACTTTTTCTTTATTCATATGCTGCAACGGCCCTTTCGGGATTTACGTACAGGGTCATAATTATTGTATTCATATATACACTCAAATAAATCGGATTTCCAGGTTATTAACCGGTACTGTACCATTTACAGCAGGATGGAGTGTAGACAAATAAATACGACTCGTACCTACCTACGATATTACTTCGCTAAGTCTTATTTCCACCCGTTATTTCCCCACTGAAAACGAAATGTCCACTACCCGACGTTGAAATTGCAATGCAGGTATTTCACATAGTGAAATATCGATATGTGTACATAAATTTCTCAGCTATTTAGCTGACATATTTATCCATAATACTTGCCTAATTTTCACCAGTTTAATCAACTTATTACCTCTTTGATCACACGCGAGTACTGCTGCCGTAATTGAGTATGCCTATGTGTGCCATTGTCATTTATATAACAAATATGATGCTACAATGCGCTTCGTATTGTAGCTTTGACGTTTCCATTTATTTATTCTACTTGCAAGTTAAGTAATCGCAGTTAATCTTTCGGTCAATTTTGCTATGTTAGTAGTCAGAGGGAATGCATCACGATAACACAATGGAACATGCTAATATGTTGCATGATGTACTAGTATCCTTATATTTCTTCTAGAATTGGGTCAGGTAATCATATTTTGTTAAAAAATATAACCTTGTTTCAGACAAATTACGGCAGGTCATGTGGAAATCATTTGCCACGCGAAATCGTCAGTAAATGTTTCAGGAGCTGACTTATATTGTTACCGGGCCAACCATGGGACCACGTGCAAATTTATATTAAAATAACACTATATTTCTTGGGTGATAACTGCATTATCTGAATTTTAGTTATTTTCACGCAAATCTAAAATAAAAACGTCATGTTTTATATAGTCAGAGTAGATGATTCTAAAGCATACTAATCATGTTATATTTATTTAATGACTTTCCGTGTCTTACCGGATTTCTTAGTGAATTATAAATCGATTATACATATGTTGAAACAATGAAAAATATAGAATTTGTATATTTATCAGATAGTGGCCGTAACTAGTTTCATGAATTGCATTTGACACGGGTGTTTTGAATATACCTATCATTTATCGATGTATAGGAATAACTATTTTTCTCATTATTTGGAAGACTACCATGTTATTGGAAGAGTAAAAGTATAAAAATACTTTTTTTTTGTATTTGATGAAAATTCGAAAAGAAATTGGGCAAAGTCATTTTGGCCATTTTCATTGCTTTCACATTTATCATTTTGTTTTTAATCAGCATCAATATATACGTTTTCAATTGAGCAAATACGAATTTTATTTTCATCATTAAGTTGTGTTAGTCACATTCTTACATTTCTTTCTTACATTTCACGTATGCTTCTTCATAAAACAAAGCGACTCAAGAGTAACATATGGCCAAGTTTTATGCGAAATAATTTCTGGAGGTGGGCCCTAGTGACGGTGACTGTCTCGCGATTCAGAGGATGTGTCCGAGAACACGATTTGATTATTCGAAGGAAACACGTCATTGTTTTAAACACGAGAGTGGTGTAAGCTACTGGTGCTGAGTTGTGTAATTCACCGTTATATTCCTGTAAACTACTTGCTGAAATGTAAGCAATGGCTATGACATGTCGTTAGTGTAAAAATACTTATTTCCCAGTTGCTTGCAAACACTGAAAATCGAAATTTGATAATTCAAGCAATGCATGTAGTTAATTTGCCAATGATCTTGCTTTTTTTGTTGTTGTTTTTTTTTTCATGTATACTTACCTAAAAGAAGGTGGATGCGTTATTGAACACCAATGCATGATCATCAACATGACCGCAGTGCACCACGTGACTTTTATGTATCGATCTCGGATTATTTGGATAGATAATAAAATTGCTATTTTTCCTCAGTAAATTTTTAAATTATCTAATGGATGAATAAATAACATGTTGAACTCCATTGTTAAATCGTTTCAGTATATACTGTTTATTTTATGCATTGTGTACATGTTTTTATTTTGTTTGTACATCATACTAACTAAATTGTTCATACGAATGCTTATCTATCTTAACATTATTGTGTGGTGTTTAAGAATAATTCCCCTTTTCGTGCAAGTTTTAATCAGAATCAATATATACGTTTTCATTGAGTAAATACGAATTTTATTTTCACTATTACGTTGTGTTAGTTACTGTACTTATTTCTGATTTAGATTTGTAGATTTGTCAAAATGTTCAAACCATTGTTTATCAATTGTATAGTTTATCATATACATTTTCAGCCATCTTCACTAGTTTTAAATAACATGGAGTATCTGCATGTTCGCATTATCTTCAACGACAACATGTATTTAATTAGCTAGTTGATTGTGACAAAATGTTTGGTCGAAGGTTCCTGATGATCGATATAATTTCATCATAAGAGTGATCTAAATTATGATAAATATACATGTAGCTCCTTATCAACTAGCTCACACAACCTGTACATAATATGTGGAGTCAGTGTTGAAATGTATGTAAAACGACTGGTAGATAGTAACACCCATGATTACTACATTGTTAGCAATTTAGTTAAATGTATGACAGTGATTTAAAACTTTAAAATATAAAAAGAAGAGCATTTCATTCTAATATATTTGTTACGAATTACGACATCCCACAACTACTTCTATATGAGATATATGACCCAATAGTACACAGTCGTATATGCTATATTGCAAAATAAAATATGATAGCATCAGTGATAAATAAACATATTTCACATAGAACAGTTTTACACTTACCATTTTACTATGGTATAATGTGTTAGTTTTACATTCTGTGTACTCATAAATCTTTGGGTATATTCTCCATTATTGACAATAACATAAACAAGAACATAATTAAGCCATAACGGATACATTACATTGTCATGGTGATACACTTTGTGATTCCGACCAAATTTAAATTAAGTTTGTTAATATAACTTTCATATAACTAATGCATGTACTAAATTTAGATACAACCCCTCTTGGTTTATCACATTGTGGAATAATACAAGATTTACATGTTATGCAATAGTAGATAATTTGTATGTTCAGACCTTCCAATAATTGGAAATATTTCTACAGCAATGTATTTTTAGAATTTCATATACGGCATGATTATTTTGAGGAATTAGATTATTAGAGATTGGCTTTTGTCATTATATGGGTGAATAATGATTATGACATGTTAGTAGCATAAACTATTGATACACCAGTTGCTTGCAAACACTGAACAAATTGAAATTTCGGAATACATGTACATGCAATTAATGTTCCAACGTTGTTGTTGTTTTTTATAATAGTGTCTATCTTTCTGGATCTTTATGGAAAAGTTATTTGAAAACATTTTTTATAATCTATTGCATTCCGACCAATTATAATAAAATGTATTAGTATAACTTTCATATAATAAATACGTGTAATATACCACCCATTTGTCTATATTGTGGAATAATTAAAAATTAACATATTATACAATGTCTGGAGATTTTATATTTTTAGAGCATTGTCCAACTTATTTCAAATATTTGCAAATGGTTTTGGTCGTTTTATGGGTGAATACATACCGTTTATTTAACAAGGTGAACAGATTATCTTCAAATAATGCCCTCGTGATTGGGTCCTTGCGCGAAACAAACGAGTGACCATAGCGATCCAAGTTTGTTTTGCGTTTGGACCCAATCACGAGGGCATTATTTCAAGATGCGCATGCTGATTCATAAAAACAAAGCGACTCAAGTGTAAAATATGGCCAAGAGTTATGCGAAATAATTTCTGGAGGCGGACCCTAATGACGGTGACTGTCTCGCGATTCAGAGGGTGTGAAAAAAGATTTCATTATTCGAAGGAAATACGTCACTGTCTTAAACACGATAGTGGTGTAAACTACTGTTGCCAAGTGGTGTAATTCACCGTTATATTTCTGTAAACTACTGGCTGAAATGTAAGACATGGCTATGACATGTTATTAGCGTGCAAATACTTATTTTCCTGTTGCTTTCAAAGACTGAAAATCGAAATTTGGGAATTCAAGCAATACATGTAGTTAATTTGCCAATGGTTTTGGCTTTTTTTATGTATGCCTACATGTCTCGATATCCATGGACACGTCAACAATGTTTTAAAAATATGAATTTGTTTACATATGTATGGTCAGACTGAAACGATGTAAACACGCAACAAGAAGGTGGACATGTTATTGAACACCAATGTATGATCAGCCATGTGACCGCAGTACACCAAGTGACTTTCATTATCAATCCGGATTATTCTGATAGATAATAAAATTGCTACTTTTCCTCAGTAAAATGTTTTGCCAAATTATGTAATGGATGAATAAAAGACATGTTGAACTCCTTGTTGCATTTTTAAATCGTGTAAGTATATACTGTTTATTTTATGCAATGTTTGCATGTTTTTATTTTATTATGTTTGTATGTCATACTAACTAAATTGTTGATACGAATGCTTATTATAACCTTAATGTGTGGTGTTTTAGAATAATACCCATTTTAGTGAAGGTTTGAAGTGAACAAAAATTATTTGTATGTTGTGAACTAAATTACGAAAAAATCCCATTTGAGCATAGTCATTTTCGCCAATTGAGATTATTATATCAATTTTACTTTGTGTTTGGATAATTTCAGAAAATCAAATTGGCTTCACAAATAGACTATCACTCAGTATATATGCGCAGGAGTTGTTTTTGCATTTAGCAATGCGCTTGTATTCAGCAATTTGGGTGTTTTAGATTTATTTAGATTTTTTTTCTTTTCTGGTGGCGGGGGGGGGGGGGGGGGGGGGGGGGGGGGGGGGGGGGGGGGGGGGGGGGGGGGGGGGGGGCGGGTGGTGCGGTCGTGGAATGAGGGTTGACCTATAATTATAGCAATTTGTCATTATTTGGAAAAGTGTTATGTAAGTCTAGTCGCAGAATACCTCGGTCTTCGTTTTTCATGTCATTCGTGTTTGTCGATATACTAAGTAGATTCTTCCTCGATATATTTTTGTCTAATTTTAAGCGTTTCTGTCTTTCAGTTAAAGGCTGGTCATGTTCGTAGCCCCATAAATCTTTGTCACCGTGGCTTCCATTTGTTGCGGCATGGGGTTTGTGAGAAACCAAGAACCATCCTGTAGACACACATTTTGACCTACTATTAAAATCGATGAAGGCATTCATAAGTTATTAAAAATAATATGTGTTCCTACCGTATATACCATATATACGCCGGTACGTACGTACATGAATGGACTATCGCTATATCCACTCCTGCCTATCGGTGAGGAGATAATAGCCATGTCCTGTAAATGGCTGACGGTAAGACGGAAAGGGGGGGGGGGGGGCAACCTGAACCCAATTTTCACCCATCCCACCAAACAATTTGATTGGAAATTTGACCTTGTTTTATAATTATAATACGAGAAAACGATACTGTAATCAACGCACCTTATGTCAGCTGGCTCTGAAAAAAATGTGCGACACACCTTATACATTTTATCTCACCGGTACAAACCATAGCTTGTTTTTGCACAACACCGTATCCTTTTATGCAGTTGCTTACGGAAACTCTACACGGTAACAGGCGGTACAAATCATAACGAGATACATAAGAAAATGCCATAAAAACATGTCATATCCTGCATGTAGAGAGCTGACACTTTCCACGGATCATTTAGAACGTATTTACTCTATATCGCCACCGAAAAGAGATAATAACACGTGCGTATTAGCCGGAAATCAGCATTTTTATCACGCTCACTCGATTTAAAATTCACGTACAAAAATACATACCAGATACGTTGCTGATATTGTCCTGTAAGCTGTAATATATTTTATTAAACTGACACTTACCTGCTGTCATTCCGCTACGCCATCTTCGCGACATGTATATACCCTGTCCGCACCGTATCACGGAAACTCTCCACCGTATCACAATACCGACAGTGTATATTCCCCAGGAATTACTGACGCGATATCAGCGAAACCGAAAGCAGATTAAAATGTATTTATAGACACATTTCCACGAAAGTTGACTGTTGTCACTCGTTGCGAATATCTTTATAATACTACAACAAGCAATCGTAATTTATATTCAGTGTCTTAACGGAGCGCGCCTTGTCGATATCAAGGAGTTTCGTGATGTTACTTGCAAACTAGACAAATGGAAACCGTACGTGATGACAACGTGATTATGAATGAAGCTGCAGATGTACCGCCGGACAATAACGACAAAGAAAATGTAACCGTTTATAATCCCTACGCTGAGAAGTCGGAGATCAACAATACAGCCCTGCTCGTTGAGGGCCACAAGCTGCACGCCTCGAAGGTGGTGCTGGGTCTCGTGTCTC
This sequence comes from Conchocele bisecta, assembly GCA_029237695.1. Lineage (NCBI taxonomy): Eukaryota > Metazoa > Mollusca > Bivalvia > Lucinida > Thyasiridae > Conchocele > Conchocele bisecta. Next base: position 29,804,741 of record CM055274.1, read on the forward strand.
CCGTGTTCCGGTCAATGTTCGAACTGGACATGGAGGAGAAAAATATGGACGAGATTCCACTGCCGGGGAAAGGCTTCGATGACATGGTCGAATTCCTGGAGTGTGTATACCCCAATTCACGGAAACCGATCACAGGTAATTGTCACCATTGAGTGTATATAGCCCAACACACGGAGACCATTACAGGTAGTTGTAACCATGAAATGTATATACCCGAAAACACGGAGAACCATTACAGGTAAGTTTCACCGTGGAGTGTATATATACACCACAACACATGGAAATCCATCACAGATAATTGTCACCGTGGAGTTATATACCACAACATCATAGGTAATTGTCACCGTAGAGTGTATATACCCAAACACACGGAAAACCATCACAGGTAATTGTCACCGTGGAGTGTATATACCCCAACACATGGAAATCGATCACAGGTAATTGTCACGGAGTTATATACCCTAATACACGGAGAACCATCACAGGTAATTATCACCGTGGAGTTAGATACCCCAACACACGGAACACCATCACAGGTAATTATCACCATGGAGGGTCTATACCACAACACACGGAAAACCACCATAGGTAAGTGTCACCGTGGAGTGCATATACCCCAACACGCGGAGCACCATCACGGGTAATTATCACCATGGAGTGTATATAACACAACACACGGAGAACCATCACAGGTAAGTGTCACCGTGGAGTTACATACCACAACACACGGAGAACCATCACAGGTAATTGTGATCGTGTAGTTATATACCTCAGCACACGGAGAACCTTCACACATAATTGTTAACATGGAGTGTATATACCACAACACGTGGAGAACCATCACAGGTAGTTGTCACCATGGAGTGTATATACCACAACACAAGGAAAACCATCACAGGTAATTGTCACCATGGAGTGTATATACCCCAACACATGGAGAACCATGACAGGTTGTTGTCACCGTGGAGTGTATATACTCGAACACACGGAGAACCATCACAGGTAATTGTCACCATGGAGTGTATATACCCCAACATACGGAGTACCATCACAGGTAAGTGTCACCATGGAGTGTATATTCCCCAACACACGGAGAACCATCACAGGTAATTGTCACCATGGAATGTCTATACCACAACACAAGGAGAACCATCACAGGTAATTGCCACCATGGAGTGTCTATACCACAACACAAGGAGAACCATCACAGGTAATTGTCACTATGGAGTGTCTATACCACAACACACGGAGAACCATCACAGGTAAGTGCCACCGTGGAGTTACATACCACAACACACGGACAAACATCACAGGTAATTGTTTAAGTACCGTGGAGTGTATATGCCCCAACACACGGGGAACCATCACAGGTAATTGTCACCATGGAGTGTATATACCTCAACACAAGGAAGACCATCACACGTAACAGTTAAATGTCACAGGTTAGTGTGACCGTGGTGTGTGTTATATAACGTTATGTAAATACTGCCCTTGGTTGATGGGAATATTTATAGGTTACATGTATTTGATTTGTATGTGGATATATCACGAGTTTCGCAGCGTGCGGTATTGCGCGACTTTATGAGCACAATATCGTTGCGTAGCGGAACGAATGACATATAGCCAGATACACATCACATAACAGTTTTATTATATACGCACATCATTCGCAATTCACATGCGCTTTAAATAATAATAATATTTATTTTACTCATAGTGACTCGCGGTGGTATTAGGCTATGTTCATATGCAAATGAAGCATGATATATTTTAATTATTTATACTAATTAAATGCGTCACCTGAAAAAATAATATTTCGACAGATTATAAAGTATGATCATTACACATCAACACATAAGTACAGAGAATAAATAGTAATGTCCGTTAACATTTTAAGGAAACACTATTATCGCGCCTGATATCAGTGTGGAACTACTACGTCTGATATAAATTGTATATTAATGCCAATCAGTACGTGGGGTTTATGGTGAAATTAATGTTTACTTGGCCTGAAAATGTCATATCTACAGAATATACAAAACTATCTATAAAGATCGGTGTGTGCCTAATGAGTGGACATGTACATTTAATGTTGAACGTATTGTCCTCCCCATGTACAGGTGTATTCCCATCTGTATTTGCTGAACTGTCGTATACCCCAATGAACCAACCAGTTAATCATTACAGAAATTACATAGATGGACAGTAAATATTACTGTCTGTTTCATATACTTATGCGGTTTTCTACAATTATAAATTATTAAAACGCTCAATAAATAGGACGTCCAAAAGAAGAAATCCGTATACCGAATCCGCCGTACACGCGCACACGTTTATACTTGCTGGTACATGAACTTGCCGATTTGTCTTTGTCGCTTTTCACTTTCATGTATTACCAAAACAATCAATCTCATCTGTCTATATATTCATTATTCAATGCCAAACATGCTTCTAATTTGTCAACTTGCAAACTGTTGTAAATGTTGGCGTATACTATATGTGTACCGGTAGATACGTATATACTGTAACGTCTTTTTGACGTCGTTTGACGTCGCTTTTATCTTAATTAATATTGCAGATATCATGATAAAATAAAAAGCATTCAATTCATCATACAAATACATTTGTCATAGTAACAAAATGTTAATTGAGCAAGAATTTCCCGAAGAGAGGTTTCTCGCGACGCAGCTCAATATTATAGTAAATACATGGTTAGTGCCGTCGAATATAAAATATTATTTGGTTGAGCCTTAGACAGCTTTATAAACAGCCCTATAAACTTGTCGGGGCGAAACCGAATATATTTTATATTCGACGACACTAATCATGTATTTAATTTATACCGCATACTGAACATGATTGGTTGAAGGTGCGTGACGTCATGTTTTTGACGTCATTCCCTCGCCATACGTCACAAATCTAGCGACGGCATTCAAAACAAAATGGCGGCGTCCACGCTAGGTAGATTCGTATTTGTATCCGATTAAATCTTATACTCCACATTTGTCATAATAAGAATTAAAATCATGATGGATATGTCCGTGTCGTTGGTTATGTCGCATATACTGTACAAACGAACAAAAGTCAGCTGAATCGACAGCGATTTAGATTTTAAAATCCGCCGCCAACTTGAATTTGCTGTTGCGACTGACCAAGCAGAGGCCGCGATTAGGGGATAAAGGTAAACAAATAAAGGCAAAATCGGCACTTCATGTACATTATGCTACTTCAGGTGTATTAGGTTAATATAAACATAAACATTTATTCAACAACCTTTATTATGCTACATTGAGCAATGGTTGCGGTATACATATTTTTAAAGCCGTGACGTCGGGCCTTTTGGCGTCAAATTTGACGACCTTATGCATATACCAATCCACATATAAAACTAAATTCTGGGAAAATGTACATAATCTCTACTACTCCTACTTACATTAAAATAAATTTATACCGCAACCATTGCTCCATGTAGCATAATAAAAGAGGTTGAATAAATGCTGTTTATATCGGAAGTAACCTAATATACCTGAAGTAGCATACTTATAATTGAAGTGCTGTTTCTTTTGCCTTTATTTGTTCACATTTGAGCCTTAATCGCGGCCTTTGATAGATCGAATCTACCAAGCGTGGACGTCGCAATTTTGCGTTGAATGACGTCGCTAGATTTGTGACGTATAACGAGGAATGACGTCACGCACGTTCAAACAATTAAGTTCAGTATGCGTAAAAAATAAATACATGAATAGTACCGTCGAATATAAAATATATTCGGTTTCGCCTCAGCTAAAGCTCGCCCCAATAAAGTTGTCTAAGGTTCAACCGAATAGAAGTCATTGTGATTCAACACAGTCACTATGGTGTCATATTACCCGTCTGAATCTATATCCACCGGAGGCGCAGCCGATGTGGAATATACCTTCAGACGGGCAATATGACGCAATATTGACTTTTTAGAATCACAATAACGTATTTGTCATATCATAGATTCTTTATATTTCTCCATCATTTAGTTTTATAAGAAGCTAGAAATATGGCGCCAAACGGCTACAAAGCAGCAGGGGGAGGGGGGGGGGGGGGGGCGAATGCACCTCTCCAGTAGGGTAACAGCGGGCGGCGGGTGCCGGAGTGGCAAGCCGCGGCCCCACGCCACTTTCCGGGGAAAAAATGAGCTGTACACTACTACCACACTGAAACGAAGCAGGGGAGGGGGGCGAATGTACAGCTCCTTTGGGACCGCCGCGCCTCCCAGCCCATTTCTTCTAAGCATCCATGTCGCTTGCTAATTATAGCAATACGATGGAGAACCACAGGTAAACCCACGAGGCGAGCCCAAGGGATGGCCCATATCAGTTTTAATGTTTCACCATCCTATAGTCTCTCGTGCTTATACAAATAGTTCACATAGTTCCTTTGTAGCAAATGAACTCGCATAGTATACGTCAGTCGCTCGCTCAAGACAATATACATGTTTATCATCATCATCATCTGAGCTGTCTAATTCAACGTCAATTTCATCAGCAATGTTACTGCACGGCGATAGCTTGCACATGTCTGTACACGGCAATCCATTTGCAATACATACACATTGTGGTAATTTGCAAACTCTAGGACATTTGCATGACAGGAACTCCAGAATGGTATCCGGCGCCGGTGAACCGTTCATCCACTTGATGTCAAAACTGCCATCTGGGTGCACACTCCAGCCATGGCCATCTGGACTGGGTGTATCAATATATGCTTCCATGCTTCGACACCATATTCCGGCCTGGTAATTGGCTCTCAATGTATGTAATCGCAGGCAGTCCTCGCATGGTGGAAGCTGTCCACCCTCGACCTCGCCATTCTTTGCCCGAAACAGCTGGTATCGTAATTCATTAACAGTGCTGATCGTGCTCCTGTCCGCATATAAACGGCATGTGAACTCTTGTAATTTGGTTGCAAGTTCATCGGAGAGCATCCAGTCATTCCCAAGGTGTGCAAACATGTATTGGAAACTTGGATTTGTCAGTAATTTCAGACCAGCAACTTTCCCTTTTCCATCGAAGGAGCTAACGGAATCACACCCCGTGAATGCATGTAAGCCAATCAACGCCTTGCATACACTGTCGCCTAAAGCATGTGATAGCTTTGTCACATTGATGAATCTCGTCCTGGTTTGCATGCCGCATTTCATGAATATATTACAATCAATGTCATGGTCGAAGGCAAGACTGATTATTAATACGTCTGTATCCTCTGACACAACGACAACATATTCACAACTGGGAGCAGCATGTTTTGCATACAATATCAAGCGTGTGTCTGGCTCTTCTTGGTTGCTATCCAATGATGGTACTTAGATACAGTCATTTCTCGTCGTCAGGCGGATGCACTTGCCGTGGAATGCAACAAATAGTTCCTTTGTGCCAAGTCACGTTCTTAATGTTTCTTTCTGCCAATCAATGACAAGGAACTCGATCAGAGCTGTTTACTGGCAGAAGAGGCCAGTAGTTTTCGTCATTGGTGAATTTTATGTCCATGTGAGATGTTTGTATAAATCACCCCTGTCCCTCTTCGTACATTTCTCTCAGCATTTTTGATGGATGTGTCCTTGTATACATCATATATGATGTCGACTCGTTTGTCCTCATGTCCAGTTTTCAGTGCCGATATTAAGAGCTGTTCCGATACCTCCCCGAAGGTTTTGTTTTCTCCATTCGTCTTATGCAACATGCTCATCCCATCAATTAGACATGTCGATGGTGTTGGTATATCACTTGCTGCTGCAACTTTCTTTTCCAGGTGCCTAGCCAGAGATGCTTTGCTGGGTTTTTTTATTGTCCCATCATAATTTGGCAAGGCCCATGGTAGTGTCCAATGGGTTTGTCCAATTATCCATAAGCTCTACAAGAGATTTAACGTCAGCTTCGTCTTTTGCAATTCTAGATGGCTCAAGATCGTGGTGTATAGACGTCTTATTCCCCATGTCTACCATTGTTTTGAACTGTCTGAGGGAAGCGCTACGATGTTCGGCTGTCAAGTAGTATTCTTTTTATAATTGGGAGGATCTGCGATACAGCGCTATTTCTCCTGTTGACAATACAATTAAAACATGCATATTACCCATTGCTGACCAATGTCTTCACATCATATAAGCTTCTTGGCTCATTGTTGCATTGTTTGTTGTTGTTGTTGTTTTTGTTGTCCGTGCAATATTTCATGTATGGTGGCCTAGACGGGTACATATGACACATATACATTTTACATTATAGTTTTGCCTTTCTGTGACTGTAGTGTGATTAAATGCACCAAAAAACACAAATTGTCTCGAAAAACAGCAACATGTTCATAGTAAGAATATTTCTGCCATTTTCTTTGACTTTTTTAGCTCACCTGAGCGAAGCTCATGTGAGCTATTGTTACCGCAATGTGTCCGTCGTCGTCCGTCGTCGTCGTCCGTCGTCGTCGTCGTCGTCGTCCGTGAACATTTTCAAACGTCTTCTCCTCGGTAACCATTGGGCCTATGGTCACCAAACTTCATGGTCATGGTCCTTAGATAGGGGGATTACAAAATTGTTAAAATGACGTCATTACGTAATCCAAGATGGCCGCCGTCTAAAAATAGCACAAATTCTTAAAAAATCTTCTTCTCAAGAACCGCCAACCGGATTTCGACAAAACTTGGTAAGAATGATTGATGTACATTGCTCTTTCAAAGTTGTTAAAATGGTGACCCTGGGGTTAAAAATGGGCGTGGCCCGTGGGTGTCAAATTGGGGTCAAATTTTATTTTGACTGAATATGGTCATTTCATATATCAAATTGAAGGTATCAATGAGGCGATCACTCTGGTGCATTTTTTGTCGAAATCGGATTGTTATGTCATCCAAGATGGCCGCCGAAAGGTCAAAGGTCGTTTCTTTTATTAGAGATTTCAAAATTCTCCTTCACATGAACCGCTTGGCCCATGGTAGCCAAACTTAAAAGTTATGGTCCATGGGTGAAGCCTTTTCAGATTTGTTAAAATGGAGGTCATCGCTAATCCAAGATGGCCGCCGTCTAAAAATAGCATACTTCTCAAAAAATCTTCTTCTCATGAACCGCTTGCCGGATTTCGACGAAACTTGGTAGGAATGATCGATGTACATTGCTCTTTCAAAGTTGTTAAAATGGTGACCCCAGGGTCAAAAATGGGCGTGGCCCGTGGGGTCTTTTATTTTTGACCGAATATGGTCATGTTATATATCAAATCGAAGGTATCAATGAGGCGATCACTTGGTACATTTGTTGTCCAAATCGGATTGTTATGTCATCCAAGATGGCCGCAGAAATGTCAAAAGGTCGTTCTTTTATTAGAGATTTCAAAATTCTTCTTCACATGAACAGCTTGGCCCATGGTAGCCAAACTTAAAAGTTATGGTCCATGGGTGAAGCCTTTTCAGATTTTTAAAATGGAGGTCATCGCTAATCCAAGATAGCCGCCGTCTAAAAATAGCATAAATTCTTAAAAAATCTTCTTCTCATGAACCGCTAGCCGGATTTCGACGAACCTTGGTAGGAATGATCGATGTACATTGCTCTTTGAAATGGTGACCCCGGGGTCAAAAACAAATGGGCGTGGTGCCCGTGGGCGGGGTCAAATTGGCGGGTCTAATTTTATTTTTGATTTTTGACTGAATATGGTTCATGTCATATATCAAATTGAAGGTATCAATGAGGCGATCACTCTGGTGCAATATTTGTCGGAATCGGATGATTATGTCATCCGTGATGGCCACCAAAAGGTCAATTTATTCAAGATTTTTAACGTCTTTTTCTCAGGAACCACATGGCCGATGCTGGGTGAAGCATTTTCAGATTTTGTAAAATGAGTCATCGCTTAATCCAAGATGACCGCCATCTAAAAATAGCACAATGAACTCAATGTCACATTCTCCTCTGGTGTTCATGGAGTCAGGTGAGCGAATTAGGGCCATCATGGCCCTCTTGTTTAATATGTCGTTATATAGTTCATAATAAATGATGGTTATATCAACTGAATTGGTCGATTGTATACGTGTTAGTTTGAAGCTGTTATTAATACTATGTAATACTAAATGTATCGACACAAGTCATCAAACACACTTCACATTAGATAGCAACTCGCAACATTTTCGTAATTTTACAAACAAATGCTATAAATTGGCGGCCATATTGGATTTTTCTCCAATAGTTTTCGTCTTAAAAATAGCTGCAAAAATATAAACATATTATTTTGTTATTAAATCCATCAAGTAATTATGCAAAAAGGACAATGGCGAATTCGATTGGCTGGCCGCATCACCATAATTATGTATTCGTATTTTGCGCCAACGATATGTCGAATGAATAAAATTGAGACGTTCCAAATGACGTCTGTAGTGGCGCGACAAAGCAATGCTGTTTTGACGTTGTTCGAATGTGCTCTTGTTTGGTAATATGAAGTATTTACAAAGTTCAGGAACCTATTATAAAATTATGGCATATTTATAATACTTTAATTGCAGGGATTGAAACTATTTTTCTCTATGGAGATTTTTAACTCGATGCGAAAATAGTCAATGGCGTCACATTGTGATAAGCAGTATCCCAAACTCGTTTCCATTTGATATGAGATTTATGAACACTTGTCCCAATTGTTATGCACCTCGCCAGAGGTTCGGTGCATAAACTGTGAATGACTCATATAAATTAAGTACTAAATGTGAACTAGTTTGAGATCCTCTATGTATGTTCAAAGCCCTGACGTCGGGCCGTTTGGCGTCATATTTGACGACGTTATGCACATAGCAATCCACATATAAAACTAAATTCTGGGAACATTTAAAGAATCTCTCGTACTCCTACTTACATTGAAATAAATTTATACCACAACCATTGATCCATGTAGCATAATAAAGGAGGTTGAATAAATGCTTTTTATATCGGAAGTAACCTAATATACCTGAAGTAGCCTAATATACATGAAGTGCCGTTTTTTCCTTTATTTGTTCACATTTGACCCCTAATCGCGGCCTTTTATTGGTCTCAACAGCAAATTCAAGATAGAGGCGTATTTAAAAATCTAACTCGATGTCGATTCATCTGAATTGTGTCCATTTGTACAGTATATGAGACGTAACCAACGACACGGACGTGTCCATTATGATTTTAATGCTTATCATGACAACTGTGGAGTCTAAAGCCAGCCAATAGTGAAGCAAGGATTTTCTTCCTGTACTTTTCCTTCAGCTTGGAAAGAAGCGAACGTAACTCCTGTTTATAAAAAGGATGACCCCAATAAAGTTGTAAACTATCGGCCTATCTCTCTCTTAAGCACTATTGGAAAATCACTTTAAAAAATTATTCACAAGCATGTGTACAACTTCTATCTCGACTGTCAAGCTATTACTCCATTGTAATCAGGTTTTAGACGAGGCGATTCGACAGTCAACCAACTTTTAGACATATATAACACTTTCTGTAAGGCATTGGACGAAGGTAAAGAGGTTAGAACTGTATTTTGCGACATATCGAAGGCGTTTGATAGGATCTGGCACGCAGGTTTGCTGCACAAACTCAAGATGTCAGGAATTTCTGGCATACTACTTAAATGGTTTCAGCACTATCTGTCTGGCCGACAACAGCGTGTGGTTTTGCCTGGTAGCTATTCCACTTGGGTTTCTACCAGGGCGGGCGTTCCGCAGGGCTCTATCTTAGGACCACTATTATTTATTGTCTTTATAAATGATATTGTAGATGATCTTTGTGCAACTGTAAGACTTTTTGCAGATTATACAAGCCTTTACATCATAGTGGACAATCCTCAAACGGCGGCTAACATACTAAATGACGATCTAGGCAAAATTCATTCTTGGGCACAATCTTGGTTTGTCACTTTTAATCCCGATAAAACTGAAACTCTCCTCTTAACTCGAAAACGAAACCCATGCAATAATCCGAGGCTTTACATGAATCATGTCCCTATTAAAGAGGTAAATGAGCACAAACACTTAGGCATACACTTTTCTAAAGCTGGAAATTGGCAAACTCACACAGACTACATTGGCTCTAAAGTGATCAAGCGGATCAATCTTCTTCGTAAACACAAATTCTATCTAGATGGGAAGTCTCTGGAATTGATGTACTTAATCTTTATTCGGCCTGTTCTTGAGTATACGGATATCGTCTGGGACAACTGCACTCTGCGGGAGAAAGAAGAACTTGAGAAAATCCAACTAGAAGCCGCCATAATCGTTACAGGTGCCACAAAGCTTGTCTCGCTCAATGCCCTCTATAAGGAAACTGGCTGGGATAAGTTAGCATCCAGGCGGCGCAAACATAAACTTGTTACTTTCTATAAGATGTACAATCAACTATCTCCTGATTATCTGACTGGTCTTGTTCCTAATGTAGTTGGTGATAACTCCCGTTATAATCCGCGTAATGTGCAAACGATCCAGTTTCATTCAACTCTCTATAAGGAATCATTCCTACCTTCTGCTATCAGTGAATGGAATCTTCTCCCACTTGAGGCTAGTAATATCACTTCCCTTGAAGCCTTCAAGAAGTACTTAGACACCGATCTTGTCAAACCAATGCCATACTTCTACTTTGGCAACAGACTTGGGCAAATGTATTACACACGGCTACGCACGATGTCTAGCGGTTTGCACCAGCACTTATTCACGAAACACATTGCAGGTAGTCCATTCTGTGCATGTGGCGAAGTCGAAGACAATGAGCATTGGTTGGGATGGTTGGGATGTCGCATTGGATCGGTCGCGGCAGTGCGAGCATGTGTAACGGGACAACTCTACCAGTTGTATGTGCACCCTGAAGGAGTGCACAATGCGAAAGCGAGAAATCCGAAACTCGAATGAAATGTCATGCAAAGCATGAACTGTATTTGGCGAAATCAATGAGGTGATTCTAATATGTTGGAGTAACAAGCTTTAGTGGAAAATATTTGAAATATTCAAAACAGCAGATGACAAAGGGTGTATTACTGCCAACATATCTGCTGGACATCAAAGGGAATAGCGGTCAATAGCCACATACCGGTATTAACCCTTTTAACATGTTTAACACCAGAGACTCTACAGCAATTTTGCAAACTTTATGTAGTTCCAGATGAGCCGGATTACGAGCCGTCTCATCAGGATCTGCACTGTATTTTCATATATACTGAAAGGATAAAGAAACGCATGGTAAACATTTGAGGTGATTTAAAGTGATGTGTTTGCTGTTATATACAATATTTTATATGAGTATTAAAAAAACATCTTTAGTCAACACATTACCAAAATTGCATTAGGTTTTGACCGATAATTCATTAGTAATTGAATCACAATTGACGGTACCCCCCAATATCGCACACTGAAATCCACTGTTTTGTCAGTATCTCGTATGCCCCCCTCGCGCATCTGTCACAGCCCTGATTATCTTGTGCATGGAATTCATCAGTGCATGTATCCTTCTTATTGTGATATTGTTCCACTCTTCCAATAATGCAGTCCTTAGTTGGTCGAGATTAGAAGGGGTATTCCGACACCCCCTTAAGTCAAGTTCCACATATGTTCGATTGGGGACAAATCGGAGCTGGCCAGTCGAGTGGGTTAATGTTATGGTCAGCGAGAAAGTCTTGACAAACTCTGGCTACATGGGGCCGGGCATTATCTTGCTGGAAAATTAGTTGACGCTGTTGCACAAATGGAACAACAACTGGACGGAGGATTTCATCCCTATATCTTACGGCGGTTAAATTCCCGGCTACCACAATCAACGGTGACTTTACCCCGTGAGATATCCCTCCCCAGACCATAACCGAGCCACCCCAAACCTATCCCTCTCAAGAACGCAAGCGTCGGCGAAGCGTTCCACACGACGTCGGTATACACGACGTCGACCGTCCGGACGAAAAAGAGTGAACCGGGACTCATCTGTGAAAATGACTTGTCTCCATTGCCTCATTGGAAATCGTCTGGGAGCATGTGCCGCCAACCAAGCCATACGACGCGCGCGACGTGCACGAGTGAGAGACAGACCAACGTAGGGACGACGTGCTCGCAGACCAACCTCGCGCAATTTTTTTGGTGAATGTGGCGATTATGATTGCCTACCGTGTTAATAGCGGTTTCAGTGGCAGTAACGTGGCGATTACGTAGGTGGGCGAGATGAATAGCCCTGTCTTGACGTCGCGACGTTACGTGCGGAAGTCCCGATCTCGGTCGGTCGGCAACCCTTCCGGTCTCTCTCGGACGACGGACAAGACGTTCTATGGTGGAAACATTCACACCGAACTGCATAGCAACCTGCTGTTGCGTTTGACCTTGCATTAGCAATGCAATAGCCTGACCCCTCTGAACTTCCGTCAGACGTACCATGATTGTGAGAGCTATAATTTCAGTGTAAATAGCGGAAAACGATGTGTATACCTCAAGCGTATCAAGTGGTGTGACAAAATGTTTTGACGAACTTATCATCATCATGCTGCACGTGTTTTTGGCTTTTTATCACTTTCTCTATGTGGTGCGGTGCATTACACGGTTGAGTAACTTTAGGCACCGGTTTGGGTGCACAGTGACCAAGATAGTCGCCTGACCGGTTTTCATAATTTTAGGCCAAGAATTTAAATAATTTGTGCGTATATTGTTACCCTGCGTTTCTTTATCCTTTCAGTATATATATTAAAACAAAAACTCTTAATAAACGGACTAGTGTGAAAATCATTTTCTGACGAATGGATTGGCCGGAGAATTATCATGGATCAATCCCATTCACTTACACTGGAGTGAACCTAGATATTATCTACACTATTCAGTTTTAATAATACAACGCCAAAACTGTTTACAAGTTCACCCATACTGAAGAGAAAAGAAACAACTTGCAAGCTATATCGCGCTTTCGGAAATTTAAGCGGGCGCGACAATACAATGATCACTAAATTACAATGGCAGTCAGTATTAACTAATAAGGCCTAAACAAATTAGCTGTGTTTCAGGTTACATGCTGAAAAAAGGTTTGGTCGGTAGGTTGTCAATTTCTTTTAGGCAAACATAAGTGAAAACTAACAAATATTGTTTGAAATATTAGCTATACTTACAGTATTGGTTTAAAACACACTTTGTGCATAACAATGACTAACTAGTTAAATATACTTTTTGCATAAAAAATATTGAAGGATATTGAAAAAAACTGAATAAAAGCCCTGGACTTGATGGCTTGCCAGTTGAATTTTATTTAAAATGTTGGCATAAGATTGGATATGCAATCGCATCATCAATAAATGAAGGATTTCATAAAGGAGAATTGTCTTGTACTCAAAAACAAAGTGTCTTATCATTACTATATAAAAAAGGAAATCCAGAAAATATTGAAAAGTGGAGACCAATATCTCTCTTAAATGTTGACTACAAAATAGCTGCAAAGGTTTTATCAAAACGTTTACAAAAAGTAATACCAGATATCATCAGTTTAGATCAACAAGGATATATTAAAAATAGATACATCGGAAATAATATAAGACAAATTCAAGATATAATTGATTATACAGACATACTCGATTTAGATGCAAACATATTATTTCTAGACTTCAGGAAAGCATTCGATACAGTAGAATGGGATTTTATGTTCAATGTGCTTAATAAATTCGGATTTAAAACAACGTTTATACAATGGGTACATGTGTTATATAGCAATATATCAGCAAGGATCATAAACAACGGCTGGAAATCACAGAGTTTTAATCTATCCCGCGGAGTCAGACAGGGGTGTCCCCTGTCTGCACTTTTGTTCATAATTGTAGCTGAAATTTTAGCTATAAAAGTTAGAAATAATGGCAACATAAATTGTATTTCCGTGAAAACGAACACTACGAGTAAACAAATAAAAATCAACCAGTTAGCTGACGATACAACGCTTTTCTTAAAAAATTCAAAAGACGTAGAACATGCCATAAAAACGGTTAATGAATTTGGGAAATTTTCTGGGTTAAAATTAAACAAAGATAAAACGATAGGTCTTTGGGTAGGAAAATCTAAACATAACATGCATACAACCGTTTTCGATATAGCATTCACAAACACCACTGTTAAAGCTCTAGGTGTACACTTCGGTAACAATAAAGAAGAGTGCGAGCTTCTCAATTGGAATGATACTATAAAACAATGTGAGCAAATGATTACCTCGTGGAGTAAAAGGAAACTAACATTTTACGGTAAAATATTAGTAATACAATCGTTACTTTTATCTAAACTGACGTACCTGATACAAAGTATTTTTACACCAAAGTACATTATCAGTAAACTAAACTCACTTGTTTACAAGTTCTTATGGAATGGCAAAAAAGACAAAATTAAACGTTCAATCGTCATAGGGAAAAAACACTTGAGGCGGCTTAGAAATGACTGACATTGATACTTACGCAAATAATATGAAATTAAAGTGGATCAAATCATTGAAAAATTATAAACAATGCCAACTGGAAAATTATACCAGCATTCTTGATATGGTAAAAACTTTCTTATATTTAACATGAATCTAGACACATTGAAATCTCTTCTGAACGTACATAATAGCATACCCGGATTCTACAAACAACTTATTGAAATATATGTCCACCTTCGCATGGCATTGTATACTGAAAAACCGAAGCGCTTCCACGATATTCGAAAGCAAATTATTTGGGGTAACAAATATATTAAACATAAAGGTAAGACTCTAGTTTTTAAACATTGGATAGAAGCAGACTTGATTTTCGTAAATGATATACTTTCTAATACAGGACAAATTGATAACACAAATATACTCTTACGATTGAAAAAGAAACACAACTGGATATCAGAAATCAGCTTAATTACACAGTCAATTCCAAGAACTTGGAAGACTACTGTAATGACCACTGATTCAATTAGAACAAACATTAAAACAAGCCTATCTATGAGTCGCATAAATAACAAGCCCTTTGAAAACATAACAAACAAAGACATGTATAATATATTATTGAAAGAAAAGGTTGAAAAACCATATATTCATAAATTATGGGAGAATTCCTTTAACCGCAAACTACCATGGAGATCATTTTATTTTGTATTAAACAACATATTAATTGACAACCGCGTCAAACAATTTAAGTACAAAGCTATTCACAGAATACTAGCAACACATGAGAATCTGTTTACATGGAAAATATCAAATAGTCCAAATTGTAAATACTGTAATGGAAAAGAAACATATGATCACTTGTTCATTACATGTAAATATTTGAATGAATTTTGGACAAAAATATCAGATGTTTTCAGCAAAATCGGAATTAGCAAAGCTTTCCAGTCACTAGAATTTCTAATCATAGGATATAAAGTTCAACTTAAAGAATATGAATTTATGTATATCATACTTAGCCAAATAGCATACTGCATTTATAAATCACATTTTATTGATGATAAAATGTTGCAAGGATCGAATATGTTAAAAAGGATGTATTACGATTTACTGATTGTCTCAAAAGTCATGGAGAATCGTTCACAAAAATATGATACATTCAATAAGTTCTTAAATAATTTGAAAGAGTTACTGTAATGATCAACACATACCCTGCCGCATAATGTATATATATCCTATAATAATAACTACTACCATTACCATTCACTATGCTAGCTATAAGAAAGAGGACACTAAATAATCTCCACCTAGCCCAAACAAGCCCGATCGAGGTCTGTTTATTTCTGTTCCTCAGATCGGTAATAACATATATTTGTAAATATATTAACTGTTTTCTGTCTGTCAAAACATAGTCACATATCTGATAGAAGTGACTCTTGAGATAATATACTATTTTATTTAAAACAGTCTGATCTTGATCCACACAGTTCATTCAAACAGTTCATGAATCCCTTTATTATTATTTTTGTGTAAACATCTATAACCCAATACTATGTACATACTAACAATACTATTAAATACTATATACAGTACAACCCCTCTAAACCGGACACTCGGAAAAAATGGATGTCTAATTTACATGTTTTTTTTGCTTTTATGTATCTCTGATTACAATGAGGTTTCATGACTGCAAAACACTAGAATGTCCCATAAAGCACTGACATGTTTGATTTAAAGTGGAACATCCCAAGGTGTCCGAGTTTGGAGAGTTTCCACTGAACGTGTACATTTACAAAATAAATATCTTTGAATGAGCATAAGAATACACATATAAAATACCCAATTTTACTTCGAACAGACAGCTTATATCTGCAATCTGTCCACAGTTCAATCGGTCATATCTCTGCAAAAACAATAAATCCCGACATCTATTCAACTAAATGTGAAACAATCAGCGTAGACTCCGATCCAGAACGCACGTCCGTGCGATCAAAATCTGAGTCCACAATATTAACTGCATCAGAATATTTTGCAAATTAATATCGATAGCCTTTTGAATTTGACAATAATTGTATGTATTGTGAGATCCAATAGTGTGAATCCTACCACATCGGACATAACCACGGTCTGATTGGCTCCACACTGTAGGTCGCTGACTTTGTTATACATGTTTGTTATTTATAGATACAAAATATATATATACATGTATATATATAAATAAACGGGTTGTCCACTGACAATTAAAAAAAACAAAAAAACAATTTATTTCTTTATTTTTTTAAATGAATGAAAAATATTACTGTACATGTATAACGCGGTCTCTCGTGGATCAAAACAAATATTTAAAAAATAGAGAAAAAAGAAGAAACGCGATGTTTGTGACAGTCATCAAAGTACAACTACCGCGCATGTCATACCGGGTTTAGAAGGTTCTTGAACCAGTTCCCACATTTAAATATAAGATAACTACCGCTTTGTGTCACCAAGTAATGTCAATGTTATGAGACATATATCCGTGTTAACACATAATTGTCGCTAATAAATGGTTGCGTGTTCGGTCGCTTTTCTCTATTTTACTCGACAGGTGTAATATTTAGCGTTCTATAAATAGACTGGTGTTTGTGTGCAATCTGAAACAATACATTCAGCATTATCTGAGTATGGGATCACGTGGTCTATTGTTTACACTGCAGCCCACGATAATCATGATGTCTCGCGTAAATCGTAAATTTCATTCACCAATATGACTTGCAGTGTAAACAATAGATCACGTGACCCCACATCCTGAGATTATGCACGTATCAACAACAAATCGTCCGCATGAATAGGCAGGACACGTGACCATTATTTAATATCAATTAATCCTTTTAAGCGCCTGTTGATCGCGAGCAGTATACATTGTAATAAGCGCCTGTCTATCGCGAGCACTATACAACTTAATAAGCATGATTTTCTGAATAATTACTTTAACTTCTGTTCAAATGACATGATTTTATGTAGGTCCGTTGCTAATGGAATTCCCGCAATAGTTGGTAAACGAAATGCGGATGATACCAGTACCTGTACATGTCCCGAAATTTTATAATGCTATCGGATTCGATCGCGATTTGAAATCTTGGACCCCGACCATCGCGTTATAATGGAGCTGCAGTGTAATACACGATTTATGCAGAATTCCTTTCAGTTGCTGAGCCCTTTAAACCGGAATTTTCCAGAAAGACCGAAAGAGCCTATCTATCGGAATGTTATCTATCGCTGGCTTGACTCCGGTATTTCACACTCGCCGAAAACAAAGTTGCTAAATTAATGCATTTAAAGCACGTAATGTATAAATTTAGTATCAACACTTTACCCTATATAATTTATATAAATACTTTAATATAAAATACATAAGTGACACAGTGTGAGAAACATGTGCACCGGCCCGGGGCTCGAACTCGGGACCTCTGGTTTACCGTACCATCGCTCTAACCGACTGAGCTAGCCGGGCACGAATACACACTTCCTCCCCACAGTGAGTTACGTACCGTGACATAAGCAATTATACATGCGGTTTGCACGTGTCTTTAACCCTTTACATTCTGAGCATTTTCCAAATATAAAATACATAAGCAATTATGCATGCAGTCTGCATGTGTTTTTAACCCTTTACATTCTGAACATTTTCCAAATATTTCCCTCTTATTTTTCCCATTGAAAGTATATGTTGTGTCCACTCATTTCAACCGTCTCAACGAGACGGTTCAAATGGTGGTCACAGAATATACTTTCAAGAAGAAATTAGAAAAAATCAGTTATAAATAGGATATTATTGACACTGAGAAGTTTAATCCTTTTTGTCCGGCTATTGGTACAGTCCGACTACTGGTTACTGCCAATGATATGACGAAAATTTTGCAGACATTTTTTGCAACTTTCCGTCTACTTTGTTTTCAAGACAAAAGAGAATCCCAAAGATCTACCAAAACAAATACATACAATGAGCAACAAAGTTAACTGCCACACAACAAAACATTTAATAATATTTACAAGTCGCATCCCTGTGTTATCTTTGTCAGCACTCGGTGGTTTCAGATTACGAAGGTCAACGAAGTGGGTGGGGTAACAAAAGTCGAACACTTTACTGCAATTCTCGGGACCTGCGCATGAACCAGTACTTGTACCACGTTCCTCCAGATGATATGGCTATAGTATGATCTTTTTAACGTTTTGTGAGACTAGTAATGTCTTGGGATGTACCGATTTAGAAAGTTTTAACACCTACCGATCGGAGAACAAAACGCCGAATCTTTCCAAATTAATTACAAGCAGTTGTAAATTATTGCGCGTGAGCGCGTTTTGAGAAAAGTAGATAAAGCTTGGTCTAAATTAATTAGTATTGGTTTTATTTATCAATCCTGTGTATTATTTGTATTAGTTTGTACAATTACAGAGTCTGTAGCTGATAAAATTGTGTATCAAATGTGGAACTATTTGTTACTGCGGAAAATAAAATGGTGAAGTGTCTGGCTGTTTCATTGATCGACCCTAATGGCTGTTCCCATCGAAAATCGGGCACAAATTGGATTTGGGGTAGATTTTCGTTGGTTTTGGGTAATTTACATAGTTTTGTGCAACTACTAATCCTCAATCATTACACACGACAGAAATCGTCAATTATCTACACATTCCGAACCTTCGGGCCCCTTTCATACAGACAACATTGATAATTCAAGTAAAAGTGAAGCCGAATTACACACAGGTTCGTGAAGAACGGTTCATATTTCGGTGCTTTATGGGTTATTTCGGTATCTCCGGTGGTTACGGTTGTACAAACAGGGCAAAAACAATATTTCTTTTCAATACTATTTTGGTGAAATATCGATTTTATTACGAATAATCGGGATTTGATTCCCGATGTTTAATCCCCATATGCATTTCCACAGAGCATTTCGAGAAAAATAGGTCAAGGTCGCCCAAATGGCTCAGGGTGGTTAGGTATCAATGTAAGGAAGCTACTGCATGATGACTGTAACGGCGTCGAAATTGTAATTTTGTCTCGCCCACCAGGTGCCCTGATATTCCTATCGCTCTTCTTAATAATGTATGTGAGATTTCATTGTCTCACACTGCACGCGTACATCACATCTTAGTGTCTAGTAACGACACATTTTCTAATAGGAAAATATTACGACTATTGTGTCTTAACATGACCCCATAGTAATCAAGGGTGTGGGCGTCCGATTGGTACATGGGTATCTTATGTGAGTCAAACAGGTGCACAGGTCTCAAACTTGCAGCGCCCAGTGGCAGCAGCACCATGTGGTTGGTATGTTAAACTTTGAGCAAATACATATAGGCGAGGGGATGGCGGTATGTGTCCCCGATAAACTGCTACTAACATCTTCACTGAGGCAAAATTCAGTAACACGTTATTGAAGGCACAATGTACGACGGTGTGTACAAAAACGGGTTTCTGTGACATTTCCCACGCAGTTTTAACCACTTTTTATAAAAGAAATACGTGTTCCATTGCTTATTGTATGACATATTGCCAACAAACATGCATTATTTAACATATTTTTCGGGAAAACTATGTTCGCACACCTCATACGCTACGCCTGAAAAAAAATATGCACACGAAATAGTGACTGGGCCGTAATGTATACCTTCAAAATGGAACATGGGTCCTCGCGTTGGTGACTTTCAAATCGACCGTCACGTCAATGTTGAAACTAATCGTATAATATTTACTTAAAGGTACATGCCCACTCAGTAGGCACAACATGTTCATTATATCAGATACATCATCTGAGACATTTTCTGGCAAAATAAACATTAATTCAGCATTAGCTCACGTATTGATTGGCAATATCCCAGATAGCACATCACTGTTGGCCCAACGTTGGCCCACTTGCTCTCAGTACGCTGGCCCAACGCTGGCAGCCACCGGCGCCCCGTCGTTGGCGTGTCCGGCCAGCCAATGTTGGCCCAACGTCTGAAACGCCATCGTTAGGTCACTGTTGGGCCAACGTTGACCCATACAACACATTAACGGAGGCCCAATGTTGGCCCAACGTTGGCCCACTTGCTGTTTTGTACGCTGGCCCAACGTTGGCAGCCACTGGCGCCCCGTTGTTGGCGTGTCCGGCCAGCCAATGTTGGCCCAACGTCTGCAACGCATATTTGGGTCACTGGTGGACCAACCAACGTTGGCCCACACAACACATTAACGGCGGCCCAATGTTGGTCCAACGTTGGCCCACTTGCTGTTTTGTACGCTGGCCCAACGTTGGCAGCCACCGGCGCCCCGTTGTTGGCGTGTCCGGCCAGCCAATGTTGGCCCAACGTCTGCAACGGCATCGTTGAGTCACTGTTGGACCAACGTTGGCCCACACAACACATTAACGGCGGCCCAATGTTGGTCCAACGTTGGCCCACTTGCTGTTTTGTATGCTGGCCCAACGTTGGCAGCCACCGGCGCCCCGTCGTTGGCATGTCCGGTCAGCCAATGCTGGCCCAACGCCTGCAACGGCATCGTTGGGTCACTGTTGGACCAACGTTGGCCCACACAACACATTAACGACGGCCCAATG
This sequence comes from Conchocele bisecta, assembly GCA_029237695.1. Classification (NCBI taxonomy): domain Eukaryota; kingdom Metazoa; phylum Mollusca; class Bivalvia; order Lucinida; family Thyasiridae; genus Conchocele; species Conchocele bisecta. Next base: position 29,825,673 of record CM055274.1, read on the forward strand.
TTGGCCCAACGTCCGCAACGCCATCATTGGGTCACTGTTGGACCAACGTTGGCACATACAGTAAATTACGGGCAGCCAATTTTGGCCCAACATTGGCCCACTTGCTGTTTTGTACGCTGGCCCAACGTTGGCAGCCACCAGCGCCCCGTCGTTGGCGTGTCCTGTTGGCCCAACGTCTGCAACAGCATCGTTGGGTCATTGTTGGTCCACTATCAACCTTACTTCAGAGGGCCGAGGTTATAAAACTTTACCCAAATCTCAAACTCATGTTCAAGCAAGCTGATTGGCCAATTCTGAGGATTGGCCAATCCTGAGTCAGTCTATCCTCAGAAATGGCCAATCAGCTTCCTTGAGCACGAGTCTGAGATTAATAGAAAGTGTTATGACCTCGGCCCCAGACATTGGATTGTACAAGGATTGTACCACAATTGGAACAATGTTGACGAATAATCCCATTGATAGAAGGCTATAAATGTTGCCCATCAATTAAGAAGAAAAAATCATAGCATACAAATTTTATTGAACACCTAATTAACAAAAATTCATGAGTCAATCGCTTTCTTCACTGGAGGACAGGGCGCCGGTATTGTTATCCACCCGCCTCATGGCTGCCTCTTTCTCTGAAAAGTAGTCATGCATGTTAAAATATGCAATGTGATTGATTGAGTGATTGGATTTTAACGGACCAGCAACATATGAGATGCACTATGAGAAAACGTCCCTTCGGAAAAGAATTCACATAAATTACTTTTAAATGAAGCCAACATTTGATGAAAATCACAGAGAAAGTACAGAATTATATTTCGCATTTGCTCTGGAATTTTCATAAACGTTTGACGTCATTTGATAAATGCATCATTTTTACTCGAGACCATTAACGTATAAAATTCTGCATGTCCAAACGTATCTTATGTCATGGCGTGTCTCATATATGCAATTTCAGTCCGTTGCCACGACAATGGAGAATTACGGATACAGGGGAGACTGGGTATATAATCCATACTCCTTGCGAATAACTCCAGTTTTTTTAACGTTCCCGGTGTATAGCATTGATACACGGGACCATCGTTTTATGTCCCCATCCGAAGGTCTAGGCTAGGAAGATGTGTCTTTCCCAAAGACACTCCTCAATGACCATGGCCACACCAGAAATCGAACCTGATTCGAGGTCTGATGCGCCACCCCGGCTCCTATATGCAATATGAACTAGACATAGTTATGCAGGATTAAAAGTACATTATCTAGATGTATATTTTAGCTCTCTCAATATTAATGTTTCACTGTTCTGGGACCAGCGAGTAATAAAAGTGAAGGTCATCTACATTATAAAATTTTGTTTCGAAATTTACCAAAACAATGAAACTAGTTTCATGATTAATGGAAGAACAATATTTTTCCATTGGAAATAAGTAGTCCTTGTAATGACGAAATTTAACTGAAGGGATGACATTTGCTTTATATCTCATTCAAAAATTTAAATAGACATTACCCCTCTTTTTTTCAAGCCTCTTCTTCCTGCCCCCATCGCTGTCTTTTGCATACTTTAGCCACTTCTTCAATGCATCCTCAGCATCGCACTCACTGAGGTTGTTGGATTTGGCAGCATCTGAAGATAATCCACATATGAATACCTAATCAATACAACATATAAGCGAGTCAACTAAATATATACCACAGCATTGACAATGAAGATAGCAAGCAAAGATATATTATACCTCTAACACTTGTCAGGCTATATCCGCTATATCTATTATTTGGACACCAGGGGGCGAGGTTATAAAACTTTTTATCAATCTCAGACTCGTGCTCAAGGAAGCTGATTGGCCAATTCTGAGCATAGACTCAGGATTGGCCAATCAGCTTTCTTGAACATGAGTCTGAGATTTGAGTAAAGGTTTATAACCTCGGCCCCTAAAATCACTGTATACTGTAAACTGTAGAATTGAAGATACCCAACATATTAGCTTTGTTTCATTTCCTGGGGAGCCGCGGTGGCTCAGAGGTTAACGCATCGGAGTACGGAGACGGCGTCCCGGGTTCGAGTGCGGACGGGGGCCACTAGTCACTGTGGTGTGTCCTTTGTTTCCAGGTTTTCTCACTAATACTATATTTTACAAAAACTGAGAGGCTCAAATATTTGGCATCTTGAGTATTCAGGTACATGGTTATAATGTTATATTGATATGGCAGCAATTATTATACAAATATCCGGACTGGTGTCAAGTTAAACAAGAGGGCCATGATGGCCCTAAGTAGCTCACCTGGGTACCAATTCTCCCAATAAAGATGTGTTGAAGCTTCTCTTATGTGAACAATGCATTACTATCATTTAACATAGTGACCCTACATGAACATGTTCGAAATGAATCAAGATTTCATAGATGCAAACATAGTATCCAAGTTCCATGAAGATCTGATGATAAATGATTGATTGAATGATTGTATGCCGTTTAACGTCTGTTCGACAACCAGGGTCATTTCTGGACGGATGCATGGGCTCGACTCATATGCTGCCCCACCAACAGGGAGAAAATCACAAAGTCAACACTGAATATTTACAATATAAATATATCCAGAGATGAAAATGTAACAAGAGGCGTGTCGTTAAACGAAGCTAATCCCCTCGCCGCAGCCTTCATAATATAAACAAAGTACAATTTCGTGACCTTGACCTTGGGCGTGAGAACCCGTGTACATATGTGACAAACAAGCTAAAAAAAAATAAAAACAATTGTTTTTTCTTTTTTTTAGCTTGTTTGTCACATATGTACACGGGTTCTCATGCCCAGGGTCAAGGTCACGAAAATAAATTGTCAAAAAGGATAACAAAAAATGAATAAACAAATTATCATTTTTTTATCAAAATCGGTGAAGTGGTTAAGTAGTTAACATTAAAAACTTGAACGCATTTGCCTTGACCTTGGGCGTAAGAACCCGGGTACATATGTGACACTCAATTAGGTTCAGGTAAACACTGTAGCCAAATAGTATTGAAATCCATGCAGTAGTTCCAAAGATATGACTTGAACATACTTGCTAAACGCAGATGCTAAAGACAAATTATAAGTAAAATTTCGTGACCTTGAAATTGGGCGTCAGAACCCGGGTTAATATGTGACACTCAATTATGTTCAGGTAAACACTGTAGCCAAATATTATTGAAATCCATGCAGTAGTTCCAAAGATATGACTTAAAACATATTTGCTAAACGCAAATGCTAAACACAAATTATAAGTACAATTTCATGACCTTGACCTTGGGCGTAAGAACCCGGGTACATATGTGACACTCAATTATGTTCAGGTAAACACTGTAGCCGAATATCATTGAAATCCATGCAGTAGTTCCAAAGATATGACTTGAACATATTTGCTAAACGCAAATTCTAAGCACAAATTCTAAGTACAACCTGTGACCTTGACCTTGGGTGTAAGAACCCGGGTACATATGTGACACTCAATTAGGTTCAGGTAAACACTGTAGCCGAATATCATTGAAATCCATGCAGTAGTTCCAAATATATGGCTTAAACATATTTGCTAAACGCAAATGCTAAGCACAAATACTAAGTACAATTTCGTGACCTTGACATTGGGCGCAAGAACCCGGGTACATATGTGACACTCAATTATGTTCAGATGAACACGGTAGCCAAATATTATTGAAATCCATGCAGAAGTTCCAAAGATATGACTTAAACAAACTTGATAAACACAGATGCTAAACGCAGATGGTACGCACGCACGGACGCACGGACATGGAGCACCGCTATATCCCCTTTTCGCTATCGCGACGGGATAATAATCTTGTCTGGTGTGGGGTGCCCAAAAACATACCAGCACACTTAGCCCTTCCAAAAAAATAATTACCAAATCTGACTCAAACACAGTTTTAAAGTATGTGAGGGCCAGACCAGGTGAGATATAGGGTTCATATAAGGATGAACCCCATCACCCATACACATTCTCCCACCAACCACGAGGGACGCCGACGGACAGTGAGTGATCACAATAGCTTACCCTGAGCGTATGCCCAGGTGAGCTAATAAATATCATTAATAAAATAATGAAGGAAAATTTGTATATTTTGGTGTTGGTGATGAGAGTGCATGGATGTGTAATGAGTCAATAATCCATAAGTATCGTCCTACACAGCAACTTGTTTTTGTGAATGTGTCACTTCAAACTTTGACCCGAATATTCATAAAGATTTTTGACGGGCGGTATGAGATAAGATGTTTGACACGTTGGTTTAGGTTGATTTCGCCTTAACTGGCATATTGTTATTTGGCGAAATGACATTTCGTCAAATATGTTGGTTGTCCGGATGTCTGTCTGTTTGTTTGTTTAATTGTTTGTTTGCATCGCTGTGTGCGGATTTTAGCCAAAGCTACGCAACGTACGGGGCGCCATGCAGGACATGTTAATTATGTGTACAAAATTGAGTTTTGTAACACTAAAAATCACAAAATTCAATTCTGTGTCACAAAATTCAATTCTGTGTCACAAAATTCAATTCTGTCAATTCTGTGTCACAAAATTCAATTCTGTGTCACAAAATTCAATTCTGCATACGTTTCGTATACAAAATTCATTTTTGTTATAAAGGATTCAATTTTGTAAGACAGAATTGAGTTTTGTGAAGAAAATTCAGTTTTGTGGGACAGAATTCATTTTTGTCCACAAAAATTAGTTTGCGTAGGATAGTCTATGTCATCTCTACGTTGATTGGTTGAGATCGGTCTTAGTCCATTTTACTAGATGGTGGAGTACACTTGCAGGTTTAAATATTTCAATGCGAAAATATAACCCAATATATCAATATTATACTTCTTTATGGACAGTTATTTTGGTTATATTATGATTACAAATGAGTGGTCACACCATATAAGCATATATACTTTGAAGGAGAAATAAGAAAATTATTCAGAATTTTCCCTCAATTATGTAAACAGGGTCAAACATAAAGTAGCCAGGACATAGCTAGACCTGAGAGCATGCCCATATATAGAGAATACCAGGCTAGTGTATTTTTATATCAAGTTTATCAGGCAAGGCTAGGAAACGCGTAAGAATTCCGAGGCTTGCCGAGGAATTCATACCGTTTCCGAGCCGAGCCTGATAAACTTGATATTAAAATACACTAGCCTGGTCTGATCTGAGTCTACACTGTTTGCAATAACATGAATACGTGTGAAAATATGAATCTGGCACATAATGTAGTCTGATCTGGATCAACACTAGTCGAAATCACTGCAATTGCTCCTTTTCACATCATATAATTCTACAGTCGCCCTTTTTCACAAGCAATAAGGTCCCAAACTACACAATTTGGACTGGATTTCTATAAATAAATAAATTCAACGGAAGATAACTAGCTACCATCTCTCATTACGGTGCACACCAGCGCACACGTGGGTCACTGGCTAAGAAAATGGACATTCCGACATCTGTGACCAGCATAGCCAGAGGTCAGCCTGCTCATCCGCGCAGTCTGATTCACAGGCGATCGGCATGTTGATAGGATAGTGCAGTATACTTTTGTTTAGACATGTTTATACTTTTTTTAGACATGTATAAAAACAAGAGGGCCATGATGGCCCTAATTCGCTCACCTGACTCCATGAACACCAGAGGAGAACGTGACATTGAGTTCATGTGTTTTAAAAAAAAATGCGCTATTTTTAGATGGCGGTCATCTTGGATTAAGCGATGACTCATTTTACCAAATCTGAAAATGCTTCACCCAAGGATCTTAACTTCCTATGAAGTTTGGCCAGCATCGGCCATGTGGTTCCTGAGAAAATGACGTTCAAAATCTTGAATAAATGGACCTTTTGGTGGCCATCATGGATGACATAATCATCCCATTCCGACAAATATTGCACCAGATCAATCGCCTCATCGATTCCTTCAAGTTGATATATGACATGAGCATATTCAGTCAAAAATAAAAATTGACCCCAATTTGACAACATGGGCCACGCCCATTTTTGACCCCGGGGTCACCATTTTAACAACTTTGAAAGAGCATTGTACATCGATCATTTCTACCAAGTTTCGTCGAAATCCGGCTAGCGGTTCATGAGAAGAAGATTTTTTAAGAATTTATGCTAATTTTAGACGGCGGCCATCTTGGATTAGCGATGACCTCCATTTTAACAAATCTGAAAAGGCTTCCCCCATGGACCATAACTTTTAAGTTTGGCTACCATGGGCCAAGCGGTTCATGTGAAGAAGAATTTTGAAATCTCTAATAAAAGAACGACCTTTTGACATTTCGGCGGCCATCTTGGATGACATAACAATCCGATTTCGACAAAAAATGCACCAGAGTGATCGCCTCATTGATACCTTCAATTTTGTATATGACATGACCATATTCGGTCAAAAATAAAATTTGACCCTAATTTGACCACACGGGCCACGCCTATTTTTGACCCCGGGGTCACCATTTTAATAACTTTGAAAGAGCATTGTACGTCGATCATTCCTACAAAGTTTTGTCGAAATCCGGTTGGACGTTCTTGAGAAGATTTTTGAAGAATTTGTGCTATTTTTAGACGGCGGCCATCTTGTACAACGTAATGACGTCATTTTAACAATTTTGCAATCACCCTACCTAAGGACAATGAACATGAAGTTTGGTGACTATAGGCCCAATGCTTACCGAGGAGAAGACGTTTGAAAATGTTCACGGACGACGACGGACGACGGACGGACGACGGACACATTGCGGTAACAATCACATTACCCCACCCACTTGGTCTCGTACATTACCATCTTCTTCTATTCCTAATACCTTTATCTATTGCCAGAGACATATTTCATACATTTAATCGATGTTTATCGATGTGTTCTTTCTATAATAGCCATATTTATACCCACCTTCTATAAATAGAAGATGGTAATGTACGAGACCAAGTGGGTGGGGTAATGGGATTTTTTTAATAGGCATTTTTTTGGTGTCATAGGTCCGAGTCTTCCACCTGTGCAATAGCTCACACGAGCTTCGCTCAGGTGAGCTAATAAAAAGCAGTCAGTCTATAGAGAAACTATTATATATATGATTATTATATTTTGGGTCATTGATTTTTCTTATATAATTTAGTTACCACGGACCACACATGTTGCTATTCTCCTCTGCTACATTCAATTTTCGTATGTATGTTGTGGGACCTATTTTCTCATAACCTGTACCCATTTGAATATAGGTTTTATTAATTATTGCTAAGAAAGAACATTTCAATCCCCTTTGACCACCCTGGTGGTTTCGAAAAAAAAGTCAGCGGCTGGAATTAAAACCCCCTCACTTCCAAAATAGTCCCCAAACATATGCTTGCAAATGATGTAAATCATGCATTGCCATGCCATGCCTTTGAAGCAGATTTAATCTTTAGCACATAAATTTACAGGTTCCACAGAGCAAATAGTGTCTCTGGCTTATTTTCTTTAATACACTACTTTAGTACACAGCGCATGAATATCTGATGATTTAGTGTGGCTAAACCTATTTTCTGAAATGACGCAGATGTCCGAAGATACAAACTCACATGGCGTGTCTCATATATACATTGGCCAGACAGGTCGTCATGTCCTTTCTATCAGGCGGTGACCCATATCCCATGTCCTCCATATGCCTGCATTCCCTACTACATGGTAGTAACCGTCATTATAACAAGAGTTCCGCCACAGAAACGGTGTCGCGCCTGCCGAAACATTTGACCGTAACATGACCACGAGCATGTGCTAAAGTAAGCATTACAAAAACCGGCAGAGAATTGCATGCTTAAAACACGAAAAAGGTCAAGGTTGAAGAAACTTTTTAACATAAAACAATGGCTAAGTGTTTCCACAACCACGTGAAGGTAAAACAGGTGAAGGTCATGTTAATGGCGGCATGAGGGTGTTCCGAATGATCACATGTATCGAGTATTGTTCAAATATTGAAGCAATCCATTACGTACTATTCAAGTTATATCATGATGAAAAATGTTATGCACACTTTTGACGCAAAAAATAGTGTTTCTGAAAAAATGTGAAGTAAAAAAAAAAGGTCAAGGTCATGATAATGGCGGCATGAGTGTGTTCCACATTTTTATATAATCAAGTGTCCAAATGTTGTAGCAATCCGTCAAGTAATATTAGTTATTCATGATGATGAAGCTTGTACACACCTTTCGACATTTCGGACGAAGACGCATACAACGACGACGACGGAAAAAGCGGAGACAGTGCTATAGTCGCGCCGTATGCTAAAGCAGGCGCGACAAAAAAACACGGATCTATACTAGTAATTACCTCCCTTGTCGTTACGCCGTATTTCGCCGATATTTTCCGTAAACGACGTCGACATTTGACAAAACATTCGCAGCTCACGCTGGATTGTATCCCGCGTGAGCTGCAAATATTTTGTTAATTTTCCACATCATTCATCATGTTCATGGAAAATAATGCGTTTTTTCGAAATCGATATCGGCGAAAAACGACGATGCAATATATTAAGGCAATACCAGACACGGGCCCAATTATGTGCATATATATATACATGTACTCATAATCGTTGGTCTCAATACACCACACACAGACACATACCAATGATCACTGTTAAAACCTGATAAAACGTCGTCATCTTCGCATAAAGAAAAACTCATCGCTAAAACTACTGCATTCAAAAACGCGACAGCGATAATTGTTGCTGCTGCATTTGTCTGTCCGACAAAATAGAAATTATTTTGTTTGTTTGTTTGTTGGGGTTTAACGGCCTATCAACAGCTAAAGTCAGTTAAGGCCGGGTCAATGGGTTTAGTACTAAATCCCATATATTATCTGTACAAGTACATGAACATGGTACATGTGTACATGTATAAATGGGGGGAAACTCCCAAAATCAGAACTGCATAATTACAATAAACTAGAAATGGACGCTTGTCGACAAGCGCATGTGTATCCCCATCCCCAGATACACAAGTAGTTTTAAAAAAGGGTGTTCGAGTTATGCTCCGGAGACAAAATCAGTGACGGAAAAAACAAAGGGAGATAACTAAAAAATTAGTGATGCAAGAGTAGTCATTCTTGCGTGACACACCTTTAGGGTTGTGGTCTATGCATGTGTGAAGTTTCGTGAAAATATTCCAAAGGGTGTTCGAGTTATGCTCCAGACACGAAATCAGTGCACAAAACAACAAAGGGAGATAACTAAGAAATTAACGACGCAAGAGTTGTCATTCTTACGTGCGACACACCTTTGGGTCGCCTTCTATGCATGTATGAAGTTTAATAAACTAGAAAATGTGTTCATAGAACACGGATGTCCCACATATCGCTTTGATAATAAATGAGGCCAAATTGCAAGTCAAAATTTTCTTTTACCTGAGCGTTAAAGTTTTTGAAGCACCAAGTATGTGACCTTGACCCTGGGCTTGGCGGGGGCAGGACAAACGTGATTTGGCACAGGGTGCGGTAGAGGACCATTAGAGCAATGTATATATGAAATATGAAGCTGATCCGTGAAAGAAAACAGAAATTAGAAGATATTTACTGAGCGTTAATGGTTTTTGAAGCACTAAGTATGTGATGTTAACCCTGGGCTTGGCGGGGGCGGGACGAACGTGGATTTGGCACAGGGCGGTAGAGGACCATTAGAGCAACGCATATATGAAATATGAAGTTGATCCGTGAATGGAAAGAAAAATTATAAGATATTTACCTGAGCATTAAAGTTTTTGAAGCACCAAATATGTGACCTTGACCCTGGGATTGGCAGGGGCAGGACGAACGTGGATTTGGCACAGGGCGGTAGAGGACCATTAGAGCAATGCGTATATGAAATATGAAGATGATCCATGAAAGAAAATAGTAATTATAAGATATTTACCCGAGCGTTAAAGTTTTTGAAGCACTAAGTATGTGACCTTGACCCTGGGCTTGGCGGGGGCAGGACGAACGTGGATTTGACACAGGGCGGTAGAGGACCATTAGAGCAATGCGTATATGAAATATGAAGTTGATCAGTGAATGGAAATAAAAATTATAAGATATTTACCTGAGCGTTAAAGTTTTTGAAGCACCAAGTATGTGACCTTGACCCTGGGATTGGCGGGGCAGGACGAACGTGGATTTGGCACAGGGCGGTAGAGGACCATTGGAGCAATGCGTATATGAAATATGAAGATGATCCATGAAAGAAAACAGAAAGTATAAGATATTTACCCGAGCGTTAAAGTTTTTGAAGCACCAAGTATGTGACCTTGACCCTGGGCTTGGCGGGGGCAGGACGAACGTGGATTTGGCACAGGGCGGTAGTGAACCATCAGAGCAATGTGTATATGAAATATGAAGCAGATCGGTCGAAGGATGAAACAATTATGAGACATTTACCCGAGTGTTAAAGTTTTGTGACGGACGGACGGACGGACGGGAGGACGGGACGCACGTTCCTACGAATGAATACTTGTTGGGTTTTTACTGTATAAAAAATAGTACCCAACACTATCCTAACCCTACCCAATAAGATCCCCGTACGCTTACAACAAGTACCCATTCGTGTGTGCGGACGGACAGACGGACGGACGGACGGACAAGGGTAACACTAAATGCCTCCTCCACTATCGTGGTGGGGCATAAACATATTCCAAAGGGTGTTCGAGTTATGCTCTGGATACAAAATCAGAGCACGAAACAACAAAGGGAGATAAGTAAAAAAGAATTCCGCGGAATCAAATGCCTCGCATTGTCCCGCCTTGACCTCGAGCCTGAGCCCGAAAGCAATTTTCACTAGCCCGAACATATTATACAATTATTGACTAGTGAGCCATAGAATATCAGATTATATTCTATGGCTCACTAGTCAATAATTGTTTTATTATATGATAATAGTCTGTATATAGCACTTGCGACCTTATGCTACAAAACAAAAATTGAAAAAGAATTTGAAGAAAAAAAATGAAGAAAAAAAATGGAAAAAAAAAGTTTAAAAATTAAAAATAATAATGCTTGCTACTGGAGCCCAGAATTTTTTTTTAATAGTCCTATATTTATCTACATATATCTGCACAGGTCCACATAATGCCACAATATTTTCAACACAGTTTACGGAAATGTAATATACAAAAAAAATAAAAATAATAATACTCGCTACTGGAGCCCAGAATATTTGTTAATAGTCCTATATTTATCTACATATATCTGCACAGGTCCACATACTGCCACAATATTGTCAACACAGTTTACGGAAATGTAATAATGTACCTGTATAAATTACCTGTAATAAGTTAGTGGTCAGTTAAAAAATTGAAAAAGAATGGAAAAAAAAAATGGAAAAAAAAAATTAAATTTAAAAAAAATAAAAGAATAATGCTCCCTACTGGAGCCCAGAATGTTTTTTAAGTGTCCTGTATTTATCTACATATCATATATACACAGGTCCACATATTGCCACAATATTTTCAACACAGTTTACGGAAATGTAATATAATCATTTACCTGTATAAATTACCTGTAAGTGGTCAGTGGTCAGTTGCACATGCTAGCATATGCACAGGTGAATGAATAGTATATATATAGCACTTACGACCTTATGCTACTGGACAAAACTTGAAAAATAATTTGAAAAAAAAAATGAAAAAAAAAAAATGGAAATTTTTAAAAAAAAATAATAATGCTTGTTACTGGAGCCCAGAATTTTTTTTTAATAGTCCTATATTTATCTACATATATCTGCACAGGTCCACATAATGCCACAATATTTTCAATGTAATATCCAATGTAGTAATTTACCTGTATAAATTACCTGTGGTAAACAGTGGTCAAGCACTGGACATTTGCACATGCTAGCCCATGCTAGCACATGGTTCTCCCAGTCTCTATTGTTCTCTCTACAGGTAAGATGTACAGAGCACACGAGGCAATGTGTACAGAGCAGACGAGAAAACAGGTCTTCGTGCATTATTGTCCAGTTTGTAGAGTGTGCAAAACAAAAAAGGGAGATAACTCAAAAATTAGCTACGCAAGAGTTGTCATTCTTGTGCGCGACACACCTCCGGGTCGTGGTCTATGCATGTGTGAAGTTTCATGAAAATATTCCAAAGGGTGGTCGAGTTATGCTCCGGACAGGAAATCAGTAAAACAAAAAAGGGAAATAACTAAAAAATTAGCTATGCAAGAGTTATCATTCTTGTGCACGACACACCTTCGGTTCGTGGTCTAATTGAATGAGTTAAGTTTCATAAAAATATTCCAAAGGGTGGTCGAGTTATGGTCAATCAGTGCGCGAAACAAAAAAAGGAGATAACTCAAAAATTAGCTATGCAACAGTTGTCATTCTTATGCGCGACACACCTTCGGGTCGTGGTCTATGCATGTGTGAAGTTTCATGAAAATATTCCAAAGGGTGGTGGAGTTATGCTCCGGACACGAAATCAGTGCGAGAAACAAAAAAGGGAGATAACTAAAAAATTAGCTACGCAAGAGTTGTCATTCTTGTGCGCGACACACCTTCGGGTCGTGGTCTATGCATGTGTGAAGTTTCATGAAAATATTCCAAAGGGTGTTCGAGTTATGCTCCGGACAAGAAGTGTCTGCGGCGGACGCGGACGCGGACGCGTACGCGGACGCGGACGCAGCGCGCTGTCAAATCCATAGTATCCCCCGACGGAGTCCGGGGGATACAATAAACTATATATTCAGCCCTGAAATCAGAATAATCCTGATCTGATGCCAGGTCCTCGCCACACCAGAATCACTTGGCCCCCCTGCCAAAAGCAGTAGGGTCAGTAATAATCTTACTACTTTTATCATGGGCAATAACCCAATTCAGGGTCTGCGGCGGACGCGGACGCGGACGCGTACGCGGACGCGGACGCAGCGCGCTGTCAAATCCATAGTATCCCCCGACGGAGTCCGGGGGATACAATAAACTATATATTCAGCCCTGAAATCAGAATAATCCTGATCTGATGCCAGGTCCTCGCCACACCAGAATCACTTGGCCCCCCTGCCAAAAGCAGTAGGGTCAGTAAAAATAATCTTACTACTTTTATCATGGGCAATAACCCAATTCAGCTCCCAGGTAACAAAAGAGCCAAAGATAAAAACGTACCGGAGAGTCAAACCAGGCAAATCGTGATTCCTAGAAGGAGAAACCCATACCGTTAATTTACACCGTTTCGTCAACCCGACCCACGCCTGTACAGGCAGTGGAGCCTCTCTAAACCGGACACCAAGAAAACACCTGTGATCTTATTTGTGATGAGTTACTTGGTCATTTATCGCAGGTGATAATGTATGTTCGTGATCGCATAACACACATATATGGCTCGGAATGATCCAATGCCTGATTTACACTGAAACCTCACTAAGCCGGACACCCTGGGAGGTCCCCAGGGTGTCCGGCTTAGAGAGGTCTCACTGTACATAGCGTTCGCCAACATTCGGTGCCATGTGCTGTGAATATCTACTTTTCCATATCAACCAGGATAGGTGATATAGCCTGGCAAATATTACAGCCACGACAGAAAGGGACTTAATGACTGCGACCAGTGTAGGGCCTGATCAGACTGCGCAGGATGCGCAATCTGATCATGGCCTACACCGTTCACCGTTCGCCGAGTTGATGAAACATCCTGACGAAACATCAACCCGTGCTAGATGATCAGGAACTACCCTGGTCAAATACTCATTAAGCCCCTTTATCGCGCATTGGGTCACATGTGAGCACAATAACGGGCTCAATGCTAATTTGGCTTAAGCGTTTTCAAGACACATAGCCCCGAGAGCTACGATCAATCGTAAAACTGAGTATCGTGTTTTGTGTATGCGCTGCTGTCCATTGTCTTCATCTCGGTGGCCACTAAATGTCCGGCATATTCCGGCACTTCCTCGTCGTCCGGTATGACCTTGATCTTCGTCACGTCCTCGCCCTTCCGGATCTGGTGTGGACGCAACACCGGCTTAATGGCGTCCAGAAATCTCTGAAATATGGCACGTGTCACTTATTGATTATAAACGAAGATGTATTTGAATCCGTATTCATCGTATGTACAAGTACAAGTACAAAACTAATTATTCACACGGGTATGGAAGGTGTTCGAGCCAATTCCCACCCTTAAATATAAGCAGAATAGAATAGAATAGAATAATTATTCATTCAGCCCATGCAAAATGGCATCATGAGGTACACGTTAATATAAATTAATACACGAGGCAAACAAACATACTACAACGTTTATGTCTAGATATTACATTATACAATATACAGAGGTGTTAACAAATGGCGTAATTTCACCCTTTCACCCCTAAATATCGGACATTGATAGTTTTGTAATATTTTGTAAAATGTTTCGTTGTTCAGATGGAGTAATTGTTAGAAAAGTAATATGTGAAAAAATATGGACACAGAGTGGTGGGATTTGCGATGTTGCTCCAATAACAAGAGCATCGTTATCACTAAGCTAACCCCCTCGCTGGCAGCCTGGATAATAAAAACAAATAAAATGTTTGCCTTACAGCAAGGTAAACATAAGTCCTCAGTGACCTTGACCTTGGGCGGTCGAACATGCGTCGTATGCTGAATAAAAGCAAGCGGCGCCAAACGTATTGCAATATGCTAATTGTCAGAAATACGTTTCTTTAATGAACCCAAAACTCTTTGCTCACGAGATATTTGTTGTAAAAACATACCAGAATGCAGCATTTGGTATCTAGAAATCAAAATCTCTCCGGGACTGAAGCACACGAAATCTGTAAGGGGTCCAGGGCCTGGACCCCTTAAATATTTCGGTTGCTACACAGCTGAAAGTCGAACCCCCTGGAGACGCCCATGTCTCTATCACTACGACCACAACCCATCCCCGGATTCAGAAGAAATCCCGAGAGCTCATCGGCTATATCACTTGAATGGTCTTTCTACTTACTTCTTTAAGCGACCCCTCTTGCTTAGCAAGCCTGTAGACAATCACGATTGGAATGGCGACGACGGAGCACATGGCAAGCATCCAGCCGATCATGATCGCCCACTTGGGATAGTTGTAAGTGATCGACTTCCGCTCGTATGACAGTTCCGAGTAGGTAACAGCCCCCACGATGAAAATGCTCTACAAGATTGATTGATTTAGTTAATGGTGTTTCACGGCTTGTCCAACAGCTAAGGCCATTTTAGGCCGGTGTCGAGTAAATCAGTTGGTCCTCTTATTAATAAACAGTCGGTTTGAGCAGCCTCGTGTTTATTATGTCATCGATATGGGCGGTACACACATGCATAGATCTGCACAGACCAATTTTTTCCACGACCAACTTATTTCACGCGACACCAGGTTAACGGGGTCGAATCCCATAGTCCACCTGCTGTGATGAAGGGAAGTCCGAAGATCAGAACTGAATATTTACAGAAAGAAATACGAGACACGCCATGTGATTTTGTACTTTCGGACATCTGCGTAATTTCATTAAATTCGTTTACACAATTTACAATATTTTTCATAAATAAAGTCAACAGTGGACACAATTTTCAGAGTACATGCATAATTATATTCCGCATGTTGTCAACTTTGCCATTTACAGAAAATAGTAAAGTTTGCAAACGTATTTCATGAAATTATGCAGATATCCAGAGGTACAAAATCACATGGCGTGTCTCACACAGAGTAGGCCTTGAAATTAGAATAAGCTGCACCAGGTTCTTACCACACCAGAGTCACCAAGCAATAATTAATACTAATCTTACTACTTGTATAATGGTTATAACCAGATCCAACTCTCACGTAAAAGAAAGCAAAACATGTACCCAAGGGCCAACTGTTGATAAACTTGTTTATTTAAAAAATACTTGAATATTTTGCTTGAAATCAAACAACTTGATTGAATGAGCTTGAGCTGTGCTACAGATCAGAGGAGACAATCAAATTACTTGATTGCCAATTCGTAAAAGTCGATACTATGGCCAAGATTAACGCACTGCCATGTGATTGTGTAGCTAAGGTGAATTTATCAGTAGGTACGGTAAAGAGGTTATATGAGAATAGATAAACGCGTATGCATCTAGTGAATGCAAATATGGATGATGAAAAACACGCATATAACGTTTTGAGTGAATCGCTCATACGGTAACGACTTTTTGGCTGAATTAATCTACTGAACTATGCGTTATTTGACCGTGTGTACTAGGTGGGGAACATGGCGGAAAAATAGAGAATAGTAAAAAATAAAAAAATAAAAATATCCGGCAAGGCTCAAGAATTTCTTTATTTCTCATCAGAAGTATATGTTGTGACCACTCATTTGAACCGTCTCGCCGAGACGGTTCAAATGCGTTGTCACAACATATACTTTGGTTCAGAAATAAGGAAAATAGATGGAGAATAGTAGGTTAGTGCCGTGAATGGGAAAACATATCTGGCAAGGCTCAGGAAACGGGATGGGCGAGGCTCTGCCGAGCACATCCCGTTTCCGTGCCGCGCCAGATATTTGTTTCCATTCACGGCACTAACCTACTATTCTATTTATCCCGTCAACACCTATCAATGGCTGTAAAATGCAAAAATAGTATTGACTGGATATCAAAAATATTTCACGGCACCGTGTTTCACAGCACATACGTACTGTGTTGACGGGATAATACAAATATGAATGATGAGAAATATGTACATGATATTTGAAGTCAATCACTCACAGTAAAGACGTTATAGGAGAATGGAGAAACACTGTTATTTGACCTTGACCTTCGGCACCGGAGAGCATATGTGGGGCAGTGAATGAATATATTAACGATGAGAAGCATACACATGAAGTTTCAAGTCAATCGCTCGTAC
The DNA here is from genome assembly GCA_029237695.1 of Conchocele bisecta. Lineage (NCBI taxonomy): Eukaryota > Metazoa > Mollusca > Bivalvia > Lucinida > Thyasiridae > Conchocele > Conchocele bisecta. The sequence continues at coordinate 29,842,478 of CM055274.1, forward strand.
GGTAATAGGTGTGGGGAACATAGGTGGGCTGGAAATGAAACTGTGAATCATGAGAAATATGCACATGAAGCCAATCGCGCATAAGGTAAAGACGTTATAGGAGTACGGAGAAACGCGCGTGTATCTACTCAATGTGAAATTTCAAAATTATTTGACCATATTCTTGGGTATGGTGGGTAGCATGTATGGGCGAGGAATGAAGCCATTATTAATGATAAACATTTACATGTGGATGAATTAAGCCAATTGCTGGTATAACAGAATGAACGCGCACGAATCTGAATGTAATATATCTAAGTTAATTGACCTTGACATTCGGCACGGGGAGTAGCCTTGGGTGTGACGGGCAACCAACATATGCATGATGATAAACATGCACATGAAGTCTAAAGACAATCAGTCATACGGTAAGGAACGGGATGCACTCACGACCGCAACATGTATTCTCAAATCAGTCCGGGCAAGCGCGCAATCTGAACTACACGTGTCGGAAACTGAATAAGATCAGATTTATGTCTGGTGGGACACACATCATACGTGTATAATATAACTTCTCTAAACTGGACGCTATGAAAAGCAGGTGTGTTTAATTTGGATGCGTTTCACTGTGATTTATCTCAGATGCTAGCCTCTGTTCATGATTTAATTCATGATTAAAAATCACACACGCATAATTATGTGGCTGTGACTTGAGAAATGGGAAATGGGAAATTGCGATCAGTGTAGATCAAGATCAGACTGTGCATCCGCACAGTCTGATCAGGATCTGCACTGTTCGCCATTCCATCACTGAAACACCCGTAATGCCTCTCACAACCAATATAGATCGTTATCAGGCTACAGGAGCGTGCTATTTGATCAGGAGCTACACTGGTCACAAATCTCATAAACCCAATTTCTTCAGTCACAGACACGTATGTTGAATTGCTCACATGCATAAATTACAGTGGAATTTCTCTAAGCCGGACACCCTGTGGATCTAAGAGATCCGATTCACTGCAGTACCGAGTGGATGTATTTACCATGGTGAAAATTGGAGTGAACACCAGCCACATGGCCTTAATTATGGGTGTCACCCGGAATCCATACATCATCTCCAAGTTGTCATAGAAACGGTTTATTCCTGTTGGTGAGAAGGTGAATTTATAAAACATAATACAAGTGCATCAGGGTATGGGATCACGTGGTGAATTGTTTACACTGCAGTAATGGTGGCGCCAATGAGGTATCATGTAAATTGTATTTTTCATCAATACGACTGCTGTTTCTTTTTTTTAATGATGACCATGTGTTAGCCTTATACTTACTTACACTACATATGTGTAAGTCTCACATCGGTGGACAGTCCCAGAACGGACGCCAACTCTCAGAGCGAAGGCTAATCCCAGAACGGGGGTCAATTCCGCACGTTCTGGCTTATCACCATCTGTAGCGTATTTCACCAAAAAAATTGCAAAGTACTACTATCTTACTAAGTACATTTTGAGGAAGAAAAGCAACATTACTTATGTAGTTAGTCTGAACATTCTGCAGAGAAATTTGAATCGGGCCAAGTTTAAACATTCCGTCCGATTCAAATTTCTCTGTAGAAAGTTTAGACTAACTAAAGTAATGCTGCTAAATTTAGTATTGGCGGACTCGTAGTCTTAACGGCTGGAACATGGTCGTAATTAAAAGGAACAAACCGCAGTCGTATTGATGAAACACAAGTCTATATTTACCCGAGACTCCATGGGCACCGCCATTACTCCAGACAAAGCAATAGATCACGTGATCCATACCCTGATATACCTCAGGGCCTGGGGGCCGTTTCACTAAACTTCGTACGACTAAAATGTTCGTAAGTGTAAATTTATGATAATGTATAAATTGCACATCAACACTGTTCTCTTGTAAACAATTATTGGATTTACATTTAATGAGCATAGGCTGCATATGCAGCCTGTGCTCAATAAATGTAAATCCATCGATTGAAATTTCTAGACGATCCTAAATTTGCGCTTACGAACATTTTAGTCGTAAGCAGTTTAGTGAAACGGGCCCCAGGTTGCTCAACGCCTCTGTTAGCTTACTATTAAGCACTGGTTTTGAGCAACGACATAACAATTCGTTCCCTCGAATTAACAATTCGTTCCCACGGAACGACAATTCGTTCCCTCAATTTAACAATTCGATTCCTCGAATTAACAATTCATTCCCACGATATAAGAATTTGTTCCCTCGAATTAACAATTCGTTCCCACGATATAACAATTCGTTCCCACGAATTAACAATTCGTTCCCGTGGGAACGATTTGTTATTTCGGTGAAGGAGGTATTCAAGCAAGACGAAGATGAACATACCATAGATATAACGATACGGCAATGTACGGTTTGTAGGGGATATTCCCGATACAAAATGGATAGTCAGGGGTAAAATGGTTAATTAATAATTGTCGTCCGTTGCTTCTGTTGTTTTTATTTTCCATTTTTCTTATCAAAAACATGCTTTGACAGCACTTTAGAATCATTATTCTAAAATGTTGCCAAACCAAGTTTTTACTACGATAAGAAACAACAGCAGACGACGATATCGCGCTTTCCGCAAGCGGGCGCGACAATAATTGTCGTCTGTTGCTTGTTATTTTTATTTTCCATTTTTCTTATCAAAAACATGATTTGACAGCACTTTAGAATCATTTCCAATGTCAATGATTCTAAAATGCTGCCAATCAAAGTTTTTACTTTGAGAAAATACGATAAGAAACAACAGCAGACGAAAATTTTCGGTTGCCGCCGTCTAAGGGTTAAGCAAGAGAAGGCGAATATACCATAAATGTAAAGGTATAACAATATGACATATACATGTATATATGTATATGGCGGCAATGTACGGTGTTGGGGGTATTCCATACCCTGCATGGATATTATAGGAATGAATGGCCTTTTTGTGGAATTTATCGGGGTATAAACTTGAAAAGTCGCGGGAATACTGGACGAAGGCCGGAAGGCCTCGTCCAGTATTCCCGCGACTTTTCCAATTGTATATCCCCGATAAATTCCACAAAAAGGGCCATTCATTCCTTATAATTCCAGCATTTGAAATAAATTCATCAAGAAAATGTGTTTATTTTCCGTTTTGTTAAGAATTATTTTAACTGCGCCTCACCGTTACGGAAAGACGTTCGGCGTGGGAGATTACTGGGATATAAATTTTGGACAGAGACTTGCTACGGGCCAATCAAATGTTAGGGAATTGTGTAAATATGTTTGTGCTGGAATTATATGGAGGCAATGTACGGTTTTGTGGGTATTCCAGACCCCGCATGGATATTTAGGGATGGAATGGTTAATTAATAATTGTCGTCCGTTGTTTATTTCTCATTATCCAATTTTCTTATCAAAAACATGCTTTGACAGTACTTTAGAATCAATATGTCATATATATGGCGGCAATGTACGGTTTGTGGGGGATATTCCAGACCCTCCATGGATATTTAAAAGGTGGAATGGTTAAGCAAGACGAAGATGAACATACCATAGACGTAAGAGACGACGGTGCACTCGAAGAAGGCGACGACGAGAACAATCCGACTGGCGGAGTAGTAGTCGAACAACTGAAACACGTACATTCCTCCCTGCAGGGGAGGCAATCGGTTAAAACCTTCAACCTATTACATTCGGAATACACCATTACGGGTATGATTTTATTTATTATTTTTTTATTATTTGTCATTTCTCAATGAAAGTATATGTTGTGACCACTTATTTGAACCGTCTCGACGAGACGGTTCAAATGGTGTTGACGATATATACTTTTAAGTGCATATAAATTAAATATTTACGATTTTCCGCAAACAAAATAGCATATCCTCAGGAGGAAATGGGTTAAGTGAATGGGTTTAACGTCCCATCAACAGCTAAGGTCATATAGAGACGGGACCACAGTTTAAAGTATCATCCGACAGACCAGTGGGATGGAAATTCTATGAAATGATTTTTATGATGGGGACTTAAATAGTCGCTCCTGACATGTAAGGTCATCGAGCCAGTGACGTCGTTAAATCAAAGCATTTTATTTTAACATGGGCATAATGAGCTGCAGCAGCTGCATGAGGAGTCGAAAAACGAAAACTTTGGAAATTGACTCCGAAATGTTGATAGACAGCTTGGAAATTATGTGACTAAGAAAACAGAAGTTATATTTTGAAAATCAGCCCACATATTCTAAAATTATTTAAACAAGAGTTGTCAGAGGACAACGAAGCACGCCCGGTGGCAGCAATGGAACCGGCGAGGTCACATTTGAACGTGGATTTGCCACAGCGCAGTAGAGGACCCTTGGAGCAATGCGTGTGTGAAATATGAAGCAAATCCAAGCAAGAAAATATAGGCCATTATTTACCCGAGCGAACGAGCGTTAAGGTTTCGAGATGCACAAAGTATGTGACATTGACCCTGGACATAGAAGGGGTGGCACGGACGTGGATTTGCCACTGCGCAGTAGAGGACACTTGGAGCAATGCGTGTGTGAAATATGATGCAAATCCAAGCAAGGAAACAGGAAATATAGGCTATTATTTACGCGAGCGACTGAGCGTTAAGGTTTTGAGATGCACAAAGTATGTGACCTTGACCCTTGGCTTAGAAGGGGCGGCACGGACGTGGATTTGCCACATCGCAGTAGAGAACCCTTGGATCAATGCGTGTGTGAAATATGAAGCAAATCCAAGCAAGGAAACAGAAAACATAGGCCATTATTTACCCGAGTGACTGAGCGTAAAGGTTTCGAGATGCACAAAGTATGTGACATTGACCCTTGGCTTAGAAGGGGCGGCACGGACGTGGATTTGCCACAGCGCAGTAGAGGACCTTTGGAGAAATGCGTGTGTGAAATATGAAGCAAATCCAAGCAAGCAGACAGACAGACAGACAGACAGACTGGACTGGACTGGACGGGACGGGACGGACGGACGGACGGGACGGACGGACGGACGGACAGACAGACGGACGCCTACGACGCCGCGGGTATGCCATAAGCACGGCCTTCGAAAGGCGCGCTAAAAATCTCCATATTTAGCCCGCTACAACTGTACATGTAGTTAAATTCCCATTGAAATAATTTGTTTTCGCAATAGTATTACGGTGACGTTTTTCTACATTTATATTGGAATTTCTTGCAGAGTGCATTTTCCCGCCAGGGGGGTGGGGTGGTGGAGGGGTCGGGCATTTGATGCAAACAGCGAAGATTTGTTGAAGTTTAGGAAATGAAAACGAGGAAAGAAATATGGTTTTGTAGATCTACAACGATATGCATAGAAAAATTGACATATTTTTTGTTGTTTTCTATGAATAGAAAATTATGATTTCAACATGATGTCAAAACGCTGTGTAAACGTTAGGCAATCGTTCGTTTACGGAACACAGGAACAAACCCGGGCCGTACGTACCTCGGTAACCATGGAGAGGCCAATTAGGAAGCAGATGATGCAGACGACGCCGATGAGAATCTCCCTTCGGAACCCCTTGCGGAAGACGGCGGGATACAGGTCGACAATGAACGTGATGAATCCCTCAACTCTCACAAACTAAAAAGATGTCACAATGATGTCACAATGGTGTCACAACGGCGCAATGGTGGCGTAGCAATGGCGCAACAGTGACGTCACAATGACGTCACAATTGCATCACAATGACATCATTATTGTGACACAGTAGCAGTCACAAAGGCGTAACATGTCTCCATTTCTCCAGTCACAGACACAACTGGGGCCAGTTTCACTAAACTTCGTACGACTAAAATGTTCGTAAGTGCAAAATTATCATAGTCTGTAAATTTCTCATAACAATGTTTTCTTGTAAACAATTATTGGATTTACATTTATTGAGCATATGTTGCATGCAGCCTATGCTCAATAAATGTAAATCCATCAATTGAAACTTCCAGAGATCCTAAATTTGCACTCACGAACATTTTAGTCGTACGAAGTTTAATGAAAAGGGCCGATGTTCTATAACATACATAAAAATTTGCAAACATGTGCAGTAAATTACAGAAAAGATCGCAGTCGAAATCGTTAAAATGCAGCGATTCAATCAGGCAAACACCTCACTCTGCAGTGACTATATATATGAGGTAAGGTACTGCAATCCGCGCCGAAGTAAAATGTTTCACGTCGAAAAATGCACCGGTTTCCTGACGAGATGCAACTCATCTGCATCTGGCTGTGACTGAAGAAATGGGGTTTATGGACGTAGCGACCGGTGTAAACCTTACCAGCACCGTCTGATCAGGGTCTACAGTGCTCGCCAATTCGTCAGCGAAACACCAGCAGTGCTTCAAATAGCCAGAACTGGGCGGTAGAAATGGGCTAACACATTCAAAATCAGACTGATCACAAATATCACAATCCCAAACAACATGATACACGCCATGTGATTTTGTACCTTCGGACATCTGCGTAATTTCATGAAATATGTCATTATATAACATTTACGATATTTTTAAAAAGTAAAATCAATAGTTGACAAGAGTTGTCAGCATTTACAAGATAATTCCGCGTGTATATTCCCTCAGCTGTTGGCGTAATTTACAGGAAATATCAGGTTTTGTAAATGTATTCCATTAAAAATCGCACATCCATCCAGTAAGGTACAAAATCACATTACGTGTCTTATATTACAGTGGAACCTCTCTAAACCGGACACCCTGGGAGGTCACCAGTACAGTGGAACCTCTCTAAACCGGACACCCTGGGTAGTCACCATACAGTGGAACCTCTCTAAACCGACACCCTGGGCAGTGAGGTCCCCAGTACAGTGGAACCTCTCTAAACCGGACACACTGGGAGGTCACCAGTACAGTGGAACCTCTCTAAACCGGACACCCTGGGAGGTCACCAGTACAGTGGAACCTCTCTAAACCGGACACCCTGGGAGGTCACCAGTACAGTGGAACCTCTCTAAACCGGACACACTGGGAGGTCCACAGTACAGTGGAACCTCTCTAAACCGGACACCCTGGGAGGTCACCAGTACAGTGGAACCTCTCTAAACCGGACACCCTGGGAGGTCCCCAGTACAGTGGAACCTCTCTAAACCGGACACCCTGAGAGGTCCCCAGTACAGTGGAACCTCTCTAAACCAGACACGCTGGGAGGTCACCAGGGTGTCCGGTTTAGAGAGGTTCAACTGCCATAAGCCCTCGATCACAAATGTAGATTAATAGGATTACGAAAGTAAAAGTAATAGGATTACGAATAATCGTATTACGCACGTAAGGGGTATGAGAAATAATCGTAATAAGGGGTATAAACAGATTCAGCTGTCACATACAAGAATGCCAACGACGTACTGAGGGCCAAACCAGGTCTCCAGTCGGGATTCCGGAAAGGACGAATCCCGATCTTCAAATTACCGATCACATGCTCCCACCTTCCGGTTTAGAGGGGTAGAACTACCCGAACAGCTTACTATACCTGGCTGTCGAGCCCCAGTAAAATGACCATGACAAAGAACATGGCGGACCATAGTGGGGCCACCGGCATCTGGGCAACAGCTTCTGGGTACGCGATGAACGCCAGCCACGGCCCTGTGGACATAGATACAGAGCTCCAGTTAAGATGCATAATTTGACCAAATATTCAACATATTTTTCTTAGTTCTTCACCAAAAATGACAAGTTCGAGACGAGACGATTCTAAAGCACTCCCAACTTGCCATTTTTGGTGAAGAAATAATAAATAAAATTCCTCCCAAAGTTGATCAAATTACGCACCTTAACTGGAGCTAGTGATATATATACAGCGGAACCTCTCTAAACCGGTAACAAAGAAAACATCTGTGATCTACGCTTGATACGTTACTTGATCAATTAGCTCAGGTGTGAATGATCGCACAGCACACAACTATTGCTCGGAATGATCAAATGAGTAATTTACAGTGAAAGGTCTCTAAGCCGGTCACCCTGGGGGATCCCCAGGGTGTCCGGTTTAGAGAGGTTTCACGGTAAGTTATTTGATGTGTATGTGGATATATGCACGAGTTCCGCAGCGTGCGATATCATAATAGCGCGACTTTAGGAGCGTAACGTTGCCCAGCGGAACGAGTGGCATATATCCACATACACATCAGATAACATGTTTATTATATATATCACTCGCAATTTATTTGCACCTAATAAAATATGAAATGTAAATAAAATAAACTAATTAGTGATATTTAGAAGGAACTATTTTACAGGCTACTGTCTGTTCCACGTAACCGTTAAAACGCGGAAACCGAAATTATCGTCTACATATTTTATATTTCGTATTAGTTCTCAATAACAAGAATGCCGCCACGGAAGCGCTGTATTTGGAATATAAAGCATGTCTTCGTGATTATTAACGGCCTGTCTACAGCTAAGGTAATTTTGGGGAATGTTATCAAATAAACTGATGTGATTGATTGATATGCATTTTATGTCATTACTATGCATGAAATGAAAGAGACAACACATATTGAATACCTAAGACATCACCTGAGACACAGTCCCTTTAAGATACGAATAACCTGCCATCAGTTACAATAAAAACAATGTCATCGTTATCACTGTGTTAATCCCCTCGCTGGCAGCCTTGCTAATAATAATAATAAAAAAACACTTTAACACGTGAACATAAGTCCTCAGTGCCCGTGACATGGGGCGGTCGGACGTGGGTTGAATACAAATCATGTACCATCTCTAGACATCTCAAAATCGGTGAAGCGGTTCATAAGTTATTGAACTAGATGGCCGAGGCCCGCATGTCGCGCCTGCCAAGGCATTTGACAGTACTGAAAAAAACGTGAACCTAAATCCTAATAAAAGTACGGTAGACTCGGACGCACATACGGACGTACGTACGCCAAATGTGCCGAATATATCGCGCTGTCCGCAAGTGGGCGCAACAAAAATAAAAGCGTTAGTCCGTATACGGGCGTGCGTGCGTACATACGTACAAACGTACGCAGACGTACGCACGCGCGTACGTACATATCCGCTCTTGCCTATCGGCGAAGGGATTCTCAGGATCTACACTGGTCGCACGTCTTGCATAGACCCTTTATCAGTCGGTGTGGGTGTATACCGTACATTCATGGAGCAAAGAGTGATCGTAGCTAGTTACCTCCCGTTGAATGTATGTATATAAATCTGGTCCAATTGTGTAGAAAATGGCCTTATTGCTGGTAAAAGGGGCGAATGTAGCATGGTTTGTTATGAACAGGAGCCATTATAGTGAGTTTAACTTGGGATGATTCATATCCTACATATCTACACTACTGTATATGAAATGGGACTATATCATTTGCCAGATTCATATTTCCACACTTATTAATGATATTGCAATCAGTGTGGACTCAGATCAGACTGCACAGATGTGCAGTCTGATCTGGGTCTACTCTGATCGCAAAACTCATTTTGTTTGCCTTTCAGTAAGAAATAAGCACTGAAATTCAGCATAGGACCGGATCTCTATAAATAGATTTGCAAAGGGAAATAACTAACTACGATCCCCCATTATAACATAGGGAAAACGTTAATCACAGATAGATTGGTACCTTACAAGAAACTGGTTTATCAAGTGCTTGGGAATCTCGCATCATAAATTTGTTTCTTTATTGATGTTTTACGGCCTATCAACGGATAAGGTCCTTTAGAACGGAATATTTACGAATCGGGCTTCTATGTTTAACCCTTATGAGGCGGAAACCGAACATTGTCGTCTGCTGTTGTTTCTTATTTTGTATTTTCTCTAAATAAAAACATGGTTTGGCAGCATTTTAGAATCATTTCCATTGGAAATGATTATCTAAAGTGTTGTCAAAGCATGTTTTTGAAAATAAAAATGGAAATAAAAAATAAACAGCAGACTACAAATTCATTCATTCCTCCGGCTGATGAACTTTCGGTGTACCGACGGCGACACGCAAACCTGTCCATAGGCCCCGAACATGCATTCCCGTCGGCAGTTATATATAAACTACTGCCTGTTTCACGAAACCTGGCCAAATTGTATTGGCTATATAAATAAAGCAAAAACAATATATTTTTCGATAATATTAAATTATAGCAAACTTTAAGAATAAGCCTACTTTCTATTTCTGAAATTTGGTCCAATATTGATTTTATTGCGAACAAGAGTGCCGAATGTCACAATATACGCCCGTCGAGGCAAGGCCAGTCAACAAGGGGAGATAACTCATCTTGACGTGATAAACATGTAAACCAAATTTGTTTACGATCCGTCAAGTAGAACTCGACTTATTGCGTGGACAAGGATACGGAGTCCGAAAAGTCAAAATCAATAGGCTTCTTCATCTTGCCGTGATAAACATGTATGCCGAATTTTGTTATGATCGGTCAAGTAGAACTTGAGTTATTGTGTGGACAAGGATAAAGAGTGCGAAAATTAAAAATGGCTGCTAAGGGGAGATAATTCATCGGAAAATCAATAGGCTTCTTCGTCTTGCCGTGATAAATATGTATACCGAATTTGGTTACGAGCGGTGAAGTAGAACTAGAGGTATTGCGTGGACAAGGATAAAGAGTGCGAAAAATATAAATGGCCGCCAAGGGGAGATACATGTATGTCACCGTTCAAAATCAATAGGCTTCTTCGCCTTGCCGTGATAAACATGTATACCGAATTTGGTTACAATTTCTAGTTATTGCGTGGACAAGCTGTGCCCGCCCGCCCGTACAAGGTGAATACTTAATACGTCCCGTTTTTTCAAACGGGCGTATAAAAACCACTTTCCACATGTTAAATCCCCATAGACATCTTCACAGAGTGAAAATGTATATGGGTATTTAACATGGGGAATTTTTAGAATTTTTAGATTTCAGAATCAATTTCCAAATTTTTTCGTTTTTTCGACTCCTCCTATAGGTTCTCGACCTCTTTTTTCCCCATGTTAAATTCCCATAGAGAACTCGTGTTTCGTAATAAAATCAATATTTGACCAAATTTCACCATCCAAATAAAAGGCTTATTCTGTTTTTGCATTGTTTATATAGCCGTACAATCTGGGCAGCTTTAGTGAAACACACAGTATATATACACTCTTGGAGTAGTATATAGGGAGTCAAAATGATACCACCTACTGTGATATCATTTACAACCCTCTATAATACCCCCACCACCCCCGAAAAATCAAAAATTGGTTAACGAGGAAATTGTCTCCAGACAGCAAATCGTGACAATTGGTGTCATAAATACATAAGTTGAAAAGAGGTCCAATTGAACAGATAAATCTCATAGGTTATATACGCCAGAAATAGCCACCCGATAATGCGCCGGAGGGAAAAAAAAAAGAGAAATGTTTGTTCAATTGGGATTTTGCATAATTCTATACGTCCGCGCGTGATAGTTTATATTTCGTATTTTCCTCCTCCAATATAGCTAATTGATTTCTACGATGTCGAATTGTAGTCCAAATATAGTGGTGTCATAAATACCTCATGTTTTTTTTCAAGTCCAATTGAACATATACATTTAATAGGTTATAATAAAATATTATAACAAAATGGATAATAAAATACGCAACGAATTGGAATTTTGTAATGACTTTGATGAAGAATTTTACGCTGTTTCTACAGTATTAAAATTAAAAACACGGTAAAATGACAACACTATGTGGTATCGAATACATGAAATATCAACGTAATGTATTAGGCTGCGATAAAAACGTTGCATTTACAATATTAAAACCGGCAATTATGTCGCGGTATAAGTATCAAATTTATGTAATGAAGCGACTAAATAGGATCGGAGAAACACTACCGAAACATTATCAAACTTATTTTATAAAACAGTTTAAAATCAAAGATTCGTTTACGGATATGCGTTTCTACAATATCGCTTTTAACGAAGAAATTGGAAAAATTATTATTGAAGAAAATTGGAAATTGAACAGAAAAAAAAACAACTATTAGAGAAAATGGATAATACTATACAATTGGAATTGAAAGTTTTTAATGCCTGTGTTGAAGAACTTTACGAAGCTTATGGGGGTTATAGTCCTATATATAAATTGTATAAAATGAGAACACTAGGCGATATCGAATACATGAAATATCAGCGTAATTTATTACGCTCCGATAAAAACGTTGAATTTACAATATTATACCGACAATTATGTGAACTATACAAGAGGCAAATACAAACATTAAGACGGATAGTGTGTATCGGATATGAAACTAAGGTGTATTATTTAAAATTGTTAAAACCCAACGATTCGTTTACGAATGTACATTTCTACGATATCGCTTATAAAGAGATTGAAAAAAAATTATTATTGAACAGCAATGTTGATGCTAAGACAAATAACATCTCCCCGAAACCGCGCGTCCATTTATCCCCACGAACCTGCTAAGGTTAAAGGTCGTGTCTAATAGCACGTGGTGTCATGACAACGGTCGGAGTTGTCTGCTCATTTTTTTTTTATAAACTGGTAATTTATTTTTCATCAACCTCAAGCGGTCGGACTCCGAATGCCGTTGTCATGCAGTTGTTTACCATGACAACGGCCGGAGTTGTCTGCTCATTTTTTTTTTTGTAAACTGGTAATTAATTTTTCATCAACCTCAAGCGGCCGGAGTTGTCTGCTCATTTTTTTTTTTGTAAACCGGTAATTTATTTGTCATCAACCTCAAGCGGTCGGACTCCGAACGCCGTTGTCATGCAGTTGTTTACCATAGCGACCACATTTGTAGGGATAGAAATAAATAAATAAAAATGTTTAGCTCCAACCGCGGCGCGAACCCACGATCCTCGTCTCTATAGAGTATATCCTTAACCCACACGACCACGTAGGCTGTTATGATAAACATTACCTAGTGTTGTACAATTATCAATTACACGGGTAATTGATAGCCGAGGTAAACAGACAGTTATTTATAGCCGAGTGTATCAATTTACACAGGTGATTACAGTGTAATCCTCGACTGAATTTGTTATGCGATTACGGCGTAATTCTCAGTGAAAAACACATGTTGTATAGGTATGTAAATTTGTTTACTGCACCAATATAATTAATAATTAATAATTTTGAAAAAATTAGGAAAATTAAGAAAATTAGAAAATTATTTTATAAAATATCACAATGGTGCTGTAACATTTCCTCCGACTTTATTTCCAAGTTTTACCCTAAATTTATCCCAATCAGTACACTCAATTTTGGGCATGGTGGCACGCGCCTTGATTCTTATATCATTTTTTAATTCTTCATATCTCCCCATTTCTTCCACCACGGATTCATTCAAACTCTAAATTTGATATTTTCTTATCGGCCAACGCTTTGGACACCATAACGTCGATGCTATTTTTCTTAGACCTAGCGAGAACGGATATTCTATCATGTTTTCTACTTTTTTTCTCGAGTTTTATTTTCCACCGCCGCCCTAATTACCATACAAAGTATTCCAGATAAAACGGTAATTCCACTCAAAACCCCTGCAAGTGGAACCGTTATAATTGTAGATAGCGTTGCAGCAGTCCCCGCACCACTCATTACAGATAAACTTGCCAGAACCGTACTAGATGCTTCAGCTATGTTCGCCGCGTGCTTATATTTGTTAGCGTGTCTTTTTCTATTTGCACATTCTCTAACTAAAATATCCTGCATAGCGACGATATTATTCAACCTAAGATCTGAACTTCTTTCATTAATTGGATATAGTGTTGGTGGAGTAGTATTGAGAGTTGGATACAGTGTTGGTGGAGTGGTATTGAGAGTTGGATACAGTGTTGGTGGAGTGGTATTGAATATAGTGATTCGTTCATATTTAAATTTTACAAATTTATTTCAATATATTAGTATTTTACAAATTAAGTTCAATTAACAATGAGACAATAGTGGAAGAACTCTCTGGGTGACCGATTTTCGTAACAAAGTTAATAACACTACCTTGGGAAAGTCAATTCGATCATAACGGAGAACTCAACCACCGTCGAACTATCTCCAGAGATTTTAGTGACTCCAACCCCCCGTTCTTCCCCATCTACTACAATATTTATCGCGACCGCGCCCACAGGTTTACCACTACCATTAACCGAGCAGACGGCCATTCGGACAGCTTCACCTGCAGTTGTCATAGCGTATCCCCCACATTTATTACTCGCTTTGGCACCGAACGAATATTCATAGCGCCCCTCAACCAATGGGCCCCGCTTCTCAGCCCAAACTGTTATGACACGTTTTGGCGTTTTCATTGTTCGCACTATTCCGGTAAGCCCCTCGAGAGAGATATGGGTCTCAGTACGAATCTTATAAGAGGCCTCCTCAAGAGCTTTGGTCGCGGCTATACGATCATGTTTCAGTTCCTCGGAAACTTCGGTTATTTTTCCATCTAGTTATGTAAGTGCCGCTTCTCTACGAGAGAGTCCTAAGCAACGTATCATAAGCCTCCGTAATGGTCGCCTGGTGGCCTTCTAGGGCTTTTTCAACACCCGACCGGGCATCTTTTTGAAATTCAGTTATTTTTCCGTCTAGTTCGGCAACCGCCGCTTCTCTGATGAGAGAGTCCTCTGAGCGCAACACCTCATAAGCCTTCGTAAGGTCCGCCTGGTGGTCTTCTCGGACTTTATCAATACCCGTTCGGACCCCTCAACCCCCAACCGAGCCTCCTTTCGAAATTTGGTTATTTTTTTGTCTAGTTCAGTAAAGTGTCCTCTGAGCGCAACACCTCATAAGCCTTCGTAAGGTCCGCCTGGTGGTCTACTCGGACTTTATCAATACCCGACCGGGTCTCTTTTCGAAATTTGGTTATTTTTTTTATCTAGTTCGGCAACCGCCGCATTCTCTTATGAGAGAGTCCTCTGAGCGCAACACCTCATAAGCCTCCGTAAGGTCCGCCTGGTGGTCTTCTCGGACTCCCTCAATACCCCAACCGGTCTCTTTTCGAAAATCGATTATTTTCCCGTCTAATTCAGTAAGTGTCGCTTCTCTGGTGATGGAATCCTCTAAGCGCAACGCATCATAAACCGCCGTAATGTCCGCCTGGCGGTCTTCTCGGGCTTTATCAATCCCCAACCGGGCCTCTTTTCGAAATTTGGTTATTTTTTTACCTAGTTCGTTTAGTTCCGTATGCGTTTCTTCACGACTTTTTGTGAATTTTCAACAGTCAGGCATATTCCTCTAATTTGTGACAGTAGACTCTTGTGAATCTCGTCCGTGGCCATCGATATAGTTCTATTGATCAAGGCCTTTGTTTTTTGGGTAGTTAAAAAGTCGCCCTCTGTCGGGATGAATCCCCCTTCTGTCGGTTCCAAATTCTTTGAATTTGTCACCCAATCGGAAGAACTACCTGGTGTCCTAGTACTCATAATGTTGATAATTTATATTACGAACATGCGTTTAATTCTAAATAATTTTCTTAATTTTTTCAATTCATTTGAAATTTCTAGGACGACCGAAATCGGGTAATCGTTCTTCAACTCTCGCCCTTTATCATCAAGAATATAAAATCTTCAACTCGTGGATGTGTCCCGATTCCAAAACTTTCATCTCGGGGTGTGGGAAGTCTAAGGTCACAGTCTCGCCATAGAAACAGTCGCTGGCGGGCACAGTTTTCAGTAATGTGCTGGGAGTGCCGTCTACCGTGTTGTACGATGTGTTCACCCGATCCAGGTGCACCCTGAGAGTTTTCGTGAAGGCGAAGTTTACTGGGGTATCGCCGCGGTGCTCGCCCACGGGGAAGACAAATCTCGCCGGGTGCACAAAACCCTTCATCCTCGTTGTAAGGGGGTGCATATTTAAATCCTAACATTGAGGCCAACCCCGGTGAGATCCATAAACGCTTCTCAACGGACAATGTCGCAAGCCCCGTGGCTTTTGAGACTGCGAGAGTGCCACTATCAGGAAACTTCGCCGCGATAAAAGCTTTGAGATCTCCGAAACCCCAAAGGCCAGGAAGTAATTCGGTACTTGTGAACAGAAGGCGTTTAGTCCCCGCCCCCACCATTGGACCGCCCTCGCCCACACCAGGGCCGATAGTATCTTGGACAAATCCGGACTCGATAGACTAACGTTTCAACGTTTTTCCACCCAACCGTGAAGGTGATTGATCTAAGGCCTACCCGGCGTTTTCCGCAGCAGTTGTCTATTAATTTTTGAAGTTCACAACTCTCTTTTTGAACATTAGTGATAGTAGCAAACATAATAATATCTTTCAATGGATACCAAAGCATTTAGCTTTAACTCTAATGTAAAGTACGCGGTCGGAGGTAAATACACGCAAAAAGACGTTGTTAACCGCCTTGTACACCCAGCCGTAACGGTTAGACCGGACAGCGGCTTTGCCACCAATTTTCCTAACATCTTTGAACAATATAGGCTGCCCAAGATTACTACGATGGAGGCGGTAAACGGGTGGAAAGCAACACCGATGCAGTTTTGGCAGAACCAAATAAATTTCGCTGTATGGTGCGCAACAGCCGGGTGTGGAGTTTCATATAAAGACCATCTGACATCCAAGAATGTCATGCTCCGAAGTGTCTACAACTTTCATGCGTATTATACTATTAGGAGGATTCTCAAAGAACTAGGTATTTCATTACCTCAAGACGACGCCTGGGATCCCATTTCCAACGCATACGACCGTATGGCCTTTGAAAGACTGTGTAACGAATTTAACGTTTCAAAAGACGCGGACTGGAGACAGAAAGCATTTCCTGGCCTCGGTGCCGTTCTCATTCGGGGCCAGTCCGGGAATTGGACGCAGACTGATTGTAGACGCGATCACTCCGGTGACCACATCGTCAGTCGGAATGCCGGGAATTTTGACCCCGCGACGATGACTTTCGGGCCGGAAGTGTCTGGAGGTCGGCACTGTGGCGTGTTTTCTTGTAAAATGTTACCTCCGAAACTGGCTCACGTCGATTACATACAGCAGGCTGCTGAGGTTAAGGACGCGTGGGGTACATTTATGTTAGATACGGGTCTAGGGTTCACGCAGGCCGGGGTTACTCGCGTCAACGACTCCATTCGCACGTACGTCTGGGCCATCCTCGGCGCACAGAAGCAAACTCGCAGTTCTATACTGGGCACGGGAACAGCGTTTGATGCACAAAAACAATTATTGGCACTTGTAAATGACGCCATCTCAGCTAGGGTGGACCTGGAGAAGGCGATCCAGAATTATCAAGACGTTTTGCAGAATGCCAGCACCCCAGTAGACTATGTATTTGGAATAGGTCTTTATATGGCGCCGAGCAATATGATACTACGAGACGACCCGGTTGACGGTTACAATAATCAGATCGTAATCGCCACCGTCAATCAAAAAATCGGCCACAACGGTAACGTGAACACGGATATCATCAAGCGCACCTCCAACATGATCGGGTTCAACAGTGGAACCGATTTCATAAAACACAAAATGGATACACCTCCCTCAACACAATCGAACCCAGTACCCCCAATTCGTAAATTGGATGCACCATCGAGTTCCATCAACAGACCAATCGCGATTGGAGAAACACCAATGTCCGCCTGGCGGTCTTCTCGGGCTTTATCAATCCCCAACCGGGCCTCTTTTCGAAATTTGGTTATTTTTTTACCTAGTTCGTTTAGTTCCGTATGCGTTTCTTCACGACTTTGTGTATTCACAGTCAGGGCATATTCTCTAAGTTGTGACAGTAGACTCTTGTTGTGAATCTCGTCCGTGGCCATCGATATAGTTCTATTGATCAAGCCTTTGTTTTTTTGGGTAGTAAAAAGTCGCCCTCTGTCGGGATGAATCCCCCTTCTGTCGGTTCCAAATTCTTTGAATTTGTCACCCAATCGGAAGAACTACCTGGTCCGTATATACTCATAATGTTGATAATATATATTACGAACATGCGTTTAATTCTAAATAATTTTCTTAATTTTTTCAATTCATTTGAAATTTCTAGGACGACCGAAATCGGGTAATCGTTCTTCAACTCTCGCCCTTTATCATCAAGAATAGAAATCTTCAACTCGTGGATGTGTCCCGATTCCAAAACTTTCATCTCGGGGTGTGGGAAGTCTAAGGTCACAGTCTCGCCATAGAAACAGTCGCTGGCGGGCACAGTTTTCAGTAATGTGCTGGGAGTGCCGTCTACCGTGTTGTACGATGTGTTCACCCGATCCAGGTGCACCCTGAGAGTTTTCGTGAAGGCGAAGTTTACTGGGGTATCGCCGCGGTGCTCGCCCACGGGGAAGACAAATCTCGCCGGGTGCACAAACCCTTCATCCTCGTTGTAAGGGGGTGCATATTTAAATCCTAACATTGAGGCCAACCCCGGTGAGATCCATAAACGCTTCTCAACGGACAATGTCGCAAGCCCCGTGGCTTTTGAGACTGCGAGAGTGCCACTATCAGGAAACTTCGCCGCGATAAAAGCTTTGAGATCTCCGAAACCCCAAAGGCCAGGAAGTAATTCGGTACTTGTGAACAGAAGGCGTTTAGTCCCCGCCCCCACCATTGGACCGCCCTCGCCCACACCAGGGCCGATAGTATCTTGGACAAATCCGGACTCGATAGACTAACGTTTCAACGTTTTTCCACCCAACCGTGAAGGTGATTGATCTAAGGCCTACCCGGCGTTTTCCGCAGCAGTTGTCTATTAATTTTTGAAGTTCACAACTCTCTTTTTGAACATTAGTGATAGTAGCAAACATAATAATATCTTTCAATGGATACCAAAGCATTTAGCTTTAACTCTAATGTAAAGTACGCGTGGTCGGAGGTAAATACACGCAAAAAGACGTTGTTAACCGCCTTGTACACCCAGCCGTAACGGTTAGACCGGACAGCGGCTTTGCCACCAATTTTCCTAACACTCTTTGAACAATATAGGCTGCCCAAGATTACTACGATGGAGGCGGTAAACGGGTGGAAAGCAACACCGATGCAGTTTTGGCAGAACCAAATAAATTTCGCTGTATGGTGCGCAACAGCCGGGTGTGGAGTTTCATATAAAGACCATCTGACATCCAAGAATGTCATGCTCCGAATGTGCTACAACTTTCATGCGTATTATACTATTAGGAGGATTCTCAAAGAACTAGGTATTTCATTACCTCAAGACGACGCCTGGGATCCCATTTCCAACGCATACGACCGTATGGCCTTTGAAAGACTGTGTAACGAATTTAACGTTTCAAAAGACGCGGACTGGAGACAGAAAGCATTTCCTGGCCTCGGTGCCGTTCTCATTCGGGGCCAGTCCGGGAATTGGACGCAGACTGATTGTAGACGCGATCACTCCGGTGACCACATCGTCAGTCGGAATGCCGGGAATTTTGACCCCGCGACGATGACTTTCGTTTCGGGCCGGAAGTGTCTGGAGGTCGGCACTGTGGCGTGTTTTCTTGTAAAATGTTACCTCCGAAACTGGCTCACGTCGATTACATACAGCAGGCTGCTGAGGTTAAGGACGCGTGGGGTACATTTTATGTTAGATACGGGTCTAGGGTTCAGGGTTCACGCAGGCCGGGGTTACTCGCGTCAACGAACTCCATTCGCACGTACGTCTGGGCCATCCTCGGCGCACAGAAGCAAACTCGCAGTTCTATACTGGGCACGGGTGGGAACAGCGTTTGATGCACAAAAACAATTATTGGCACTTGTAAATGACGCCATCTCAGCTAGGGTGGACCTGGAGAAGGCGATCCAGAATTATCAAGACGTTTTGCAGAATGCCAGCACCCCAGTAGACTATGTATTTGGAATAGGTCTTTATATGGCGCCGAGCAATATGATACTACGAGACGACCCGGTTGACGGTTACAATAATCAGATCGTAATCGCCACCGTCAATCAAAAAATCGGCCACAACGGTAACGTGAACACGGATATCATCAAGCGCACCTCCAACATGATCGGGTTCAACAGTGGAACCGATTTCATAAAACACAAAATGGATACACCTCCCTCAACACAATCGAACCCAGTACCCCCAATTCGTAAATTGGATGCACCATCGAGTTCCATCAACAGACCAATCGCGATTGGAGAAACACCAATCACCCCACACCAATCACAGATTGGGTGAAATTGGAAGCACAACACACGAGGAGGAGAAATTAGGGCTCGTCGTAGCCATCGTGGCGATAGGACTACTCGCGCTTTGGTTGTAGGAACTCTCTGGCAGAGAATAATAGGAGACCGGCGATTGCCACGATTAAAGCCCAAGTATTATTGGCGAGCCATCCGGCCGTTTTTGATAATATAGATAACAAGAAGGAGAGGAGACCCCCGATCAACCCAGGCAGCGCGGCAGCCAACTTTCCTGCTAATTTAGCCAGGAGATTGGCGAGGGCTTTTAGTTGTTTTTTTATCCATTCTTTTGCCCCACCGGATGGAGCTGGTGCTGGTGCTGGTGCTGGAGCTGGTGCTGGAGCTGGTGC
Source organism: Conchocele bisecta (assembly GCA_029237695.1). Taxonomy (NCBI): domain Eukaryota; kingdom Metazoa; phylum Mollusca; class Bivalvia; order Lucinida; family Thyasiridae; genus Conchocele; species Conchocele bisecta. The sequence continues at coordinate 29,862,860 of CM055274.1, forward strand.
TGGTGCAGCACCAGCATTGACAGCTACAAATAGAGACGATATAGATAGAATTAGGGTCGATATAATCATGCTGAAAGCCGCGATGACGGTTATTATCGAGACGCCCTTCTCTCTGAACAGAGTGCGAATACGCGCACCGAGTGTAGTGTCCTCGTTCAGGACCCTCGAGATTGTTTCACGGCTCCGACTTAATTGACCGGAAAGCGTCTCACGGTTAGTCGAGGCAGCATCCAATCGAGCTTCTCTTTCGTCCCGCAACGACCGCAGGAGTTTGTTGATCCGCTCGGTAGATTCTCTATCGCCCCGTGCTTCCTTTATTTTTCTTTCTTCTAGAGCGATATGTTTGTCCAGCGCTGAGAGTTTGGAGAGGTTATTGACTAGTTCGCCCCGAGTTGTTTGCAGAACCTTATCGAGTCCCCGGAGTTCGCGAAGAGGTAACGGTGGGTCAAACTTCGTGCCGTTTATTTCGTTGACCGTGGTTTCAATCGCGTTAATAACGTCGGTGGCTACGCGAGGGATCTCGCTGAGCTCGATCGTTTCTATAGTGGCGGCCGTCTTCGCCAGCGATTTGTCGGTAGCCTGAAAGGTTTTTATCATTTTTTTAGGCAGCGGCGCCCGAATGTCATCGAGCACTCCGAGAGCTCGAGCGAGGAGTGCTCCATATCGGTTCAATGAAGAGGGGCTGAGGAACTTGGTTTGGTCGTTCTTGTACGTCAGCAACTTCCAGGTCTTGCCCCATTTAACCCACAGGTCTCCCATTTTAGTGCTGCGGAACTCCAACGGGGCCTTGTAGCGGCGTTTAGACACTATACTCTCCCACCGTTTCACCAGAGTATCCGTTTCCTCGATAGACGCCAGCTCATTCTTGGAGATCCCCGCAGGAATCTCGGCACCGCCCGCCCATGTCTGAGTTTTGGGTTGGGCCTCCCACGTATCGAAATGTGTACTCGCCTCATGCGGGTGCTCTATGAAGGACGTTTCGTCCTCATCATCGAGCATATTATCGAAGTCATCATCATCGTACAAGCCCTCGCCTCGGCTATATGGATCGATATCATCATCATCATCATCATCATCGAGGTAATCGTCTAGGCCGACCATAGTGCGGTCTAATTCGTCCATGCCAATATCGAGACCAGCCATCTTTAATAATTATTATTATATTAAAGACAAAACAATACAGGTTTAATAGTTTCAATAAAATTAATTATGTCTTCGAGTCAATACGGTCGCAAACTCAATCCATACCGCAGACTGCGTGAGCCCCTCGGGGCAAAAGGCGTGAGACAGAGTGTCGTTATTACGAACAACCCATCGACGATCGACCAGAACCAGCAGCTCTTAGTCCGCTTCCCCAACCTCGGAAATCACGACGTCATTGTGCCGGGTACTGTTCGCCTCGCTTTCACTATTTCGCTAACGTCGACGGACGAGGACCGAACCGTCGTTCAGAACCTGAGTCGCGCCATAGTCAAGAAGACTATGATAAAGATTTCTGGTAATGAGGTGATGTCGATCGATGACAGCGACGTCTACCATTGCTACCAGGACCTGTGGAAGACGGCGCAAGAGCGCGAAAATGCGGTCTATCAGGGTATTGACAGCAATAAAAATAAGAACGTAACCAAACTTAGAATCGGGGCTGCTAACAAGGTAGATGACAACGCGAGTGACAACGCGGTCGCGGGCGCTTACGGCAACCGCTTCTACATCCCGCTCGACTTTGAGTTGCTGGAGAGCCACATGCCCTACTATCAGAGTGCTTTGGCTGACCGCCTCGAATACGAACTAACGTTCAACGACTACGGCCGAGTTCTCATAGCCAGCGACGTGTTATCGACGTATACGATCGATAATGTTTCGCTGGAGTACGACATGGTCACGATGCCCGAACTCGCGCGATTGATCAGAACCCAGTACGCCGGGCGCGTTGCCATACTTTACGACCGAGTTCTTCGCCATCGCTAAGATGACGAAAGACAAAGGCGACACATTGTGGAATATTAATGTCAACGTACCCGCCCGCTCGATGAAAGGTATACTGATGCTGTTCGAGGAGGCTCGGTTATCGCTCGGTGCTAGAAAAACTGACAGATTCTATAACCCCAAAATCACGATGGTAGAGGTGACGATCGAGGGAGTCCCCAATCAACTCTACAGCGCGGGTCTTCGCGCGCATCAGCAGTGGGATGAAGTAAGAAAGCAGTTTGCTGCCGGCTCTAAGCGCTCTCCGGAGGTTGCCGCAGTTGCCAAAGACCTGCATCTCTCGTCCGTCTCCCTCGCGGAGTTCCTGACTACCAAATACGCCTTATGGCTAGACATGCGAGCCAGCGACGACGACCAAATGCACGGTAGCGGACGTCAAGTTGAGAACGCTAGCGAGGGTGTGACGATCCAGATAACCAAAGAGGCTGATGGAAATGGCGCATTGAACGTGTACTTATATATAATTACAGACGCACAACTGAACATCGAAGATGGCCGATACGTATCAGCGATCTACTGATTTAATAAAAAAATACATCTAACGATTTATTTAATAATTCTAAAGAATTAATTAAATATCAATACCAATTCACGATTGGAGATGCCCACTCTGCCCATAATATGTGGTCAGACAGGATGTGGAAAAACGGTTTCATCCTCGACTTACTCGAGGGATCCTACCGCGATGCTTTCGTCACATTGTGATCCTATGTCCCACTGTGCGGCACAACGATACTTATCAGCGGCGCCCGTGGATATGGACCGACCCTCCCTGAGGTATACGTTATTGACCCCGGTGATAGGCTTCACGATTGGTTGCGTGGTTTATACCAAATATTTCAGGGCGAGCCCACCCTATACGTGATTGACGATTGCTCAGCCAAGGCGGCGATGACCAAAAAGAAGGACATGCTCTCCGAGCTCGCATTTTCTGGCCGCCATGCGAGGCAAAGCGTAATGGATCTCCACTCAAAAATACGAACGCCGTCCTCAAGGATCTGCGCGAGCAAACGAAATGGGTCGCCCTCTTTCACTGCAAGGACCGAGACTCATTCGATGACTGTCTTAGAGAGAATGACGTTATCCCAACGCGCGAGGAGCGCCTGGAGGTTCGACAGATGCTTTCGGAAACTAAGCACGCCAAGCTTTTGCTAAAGACTGATCAACCAACTGCTTATAAAGTTATCAATTAATTAATAATTTTGAAAAAATTAAGAAAATTATAAAATTGCAAAGTAATAAGCTATTGCAATGCTTAACAATGCTTAGCAATTGCTGAACAATGCTTAGCAATTACTGAACAATGCTGAACAAATACTGAACAAATGCTGAACAAATGCTTTAACAATGTTTAACAATGTTAACAATTTGGTGCTCCACTGCGAGCTTTGTTGCGAGCATAATGGTGATCATAAGTATCGGGTGGTGCGCTTGGCAATATGTTAAAGTGATGAGACTTGTTAGAATAGTTAAATTAATTTTAAGAAAAATGAACTGCGACGAACTTCTCGATCAGCTAATGGAAGAAACCTCAACTCCGACTGCCAACATTCTGAAAGATAATGAAACATCAACTCCGACAGAGCAATCGGGATCAATTCCAACTCCAACGGCAGTTGGTATTGGGTTGAGTGCAACGACTCCGAATGAAAATGCGGCGCGATGCGAGCGTCTAGCTGCGCTGGTTGCTGGGGGACAATCGGAGCATTATCTCGGTAGGCATCTCTCAGTTTGTCAGGTGGATAAGATGTCAGATGCGGAGATTGATAAAATGTATGCGCGATACGAATCCAAATTGGGAGCAGAGATGACAAAAACTCTTGGATCGGCGGCTATTCATTTGTACGCTACCGCCGTTAGTATACTTCTCCCTATACCAAACACCGAAGGGTTGATTGACGATCTAGAGACTGACCTTTTTATAGGACACACTCTTAGAACGGCATGCTGCTCAATTTATCACAAGTTTGGAATGTACTTAGCTCCACTGACAACCTCGTTGACCACGGGTAAACACTGTCAATTTGGACAAATATGCCCACGAACTATGCTCTGAAAATGATGACACAAGACACACCCGCGAGAGTGACGGAGTTGAACCAGATTGCTCCAACACAATCGAACCCGAGTGTTACTCCGCCACTGGATGACATACCGCATATAAAAAATTCCAAAAGACAGGCAGCTGGGCGGGCGGCGGCTGCCACCCGAAAAGTTAAACAAGATAAAATACTCGCCGAGCTTCGAGAGGTTAAACTCCAATCGAGATTGGGGTTGCAATCGGGGACGGAGACAGCAAAACATCTGAAGACAGAGCAATCGGGTTCAACTTCAATCCCGATTGGGTTGAGTACAACAACACCCCCAATTCACGAATTAGAAGCACACCCAAATTCTTTGAATTTGTCACCCAATACCAACTCCCGTTGGAGTTGGACGAATCCAATTGAACCCCAATTCACGAATTTGAGTTGGTTTGTTGGTGGTGGTCTGGCAGTTGTTGGTGCCCTGTGCGTGTGGACATATCCCCTATTACACCAATCCTTATCGAGAAAACAACACCCATCAATTCATCCAAAAACAGTTACGAAACACCAATCGCGATTGGATGCGCCTCATTTAAACATTGATCGCGACCCCTTTTATATGCAATAATTATAACAATGGCTGAACAAGATGGTAAAATGTTAGTGAATGCGCTTTATCACGCCGTGGTGATATCGGGTTTCAGTATCGGGTATGCTCGACTATCAAAGACGGCCCTAGGAGGATCCGCTCCCAAATTGGACTTTACTGTGAGAGACGTAGGGCTCGCGACCTTAGATGTAGTGGCCGCAGTTTGGACCCGAGATTATCTAATTAAAGCTGGAATTCTACCAGCTAATATATGGAAATAAATGGCTTCGATCGGAATAATGATAGGTGGTGCACTTGTAAACGCATTGGCGTTCAGCGGTAGCAACTTTATATTCTCGAAAATAGGAAAATCGGACGTGGATGAGGAGCGCAAGCGTCACGATTTAGCTGTAGAACAATCAATAGCGCAAAGGAAGCGTGGTCGAAAAAATGAACCGCCCATCTGGACTGGGTCAACGAAGAGCTGCGCCGTGAGAATCACGCCGCGCAAACTTTCCAGAACGTTGAAGAAGCCAACCGCGAGTACGCGCTGGCATATCCGCAGAAAAGTCTCGATCCAATGGATCCCGAGCCCCAACTTTCAGATTTCTATGTACCGTCAGAGGCCCAAAAGGACCGCGAGATCGCGTTCATCGTCGTGGGAATGGGTGTGGTGGGTCTCGTCGGCTACTATATAAAATAATTAATTAATTAAAAAAACATTTTTTTTTTATATATATATATAGAACGATGTTAGTTGACGAACTTTATTACGCTATGATCGATGTAGGCTACACTGCCCAAAAACATCGTTTACCTGGTGCAAAGAGTATGATTCGTCTGGCCCGAGATTCTCTCGAGACGTGGCGCGAGGACGAAAAAGCGGCCACCCATTTTCGCAAAGCGGATGTTAGATTCCCCACAAATCCTGGGGGATTTGATGAATTAGATTCCCCAGAATTCCCTCTCCTGTTCCAACCCAAACGCGATTGGGGCTGCAGCGAAACTTCCAACAAAGGTTTATTATTACGACGCAGTTACCGGACGAACTGGCGAGGCATGTTGGAGATTGTCCGATATATTAGAATACTTCGCATACGATGAACACGCGCAATACTTGATACCAAACTAACGCGCAAGCTGTCGAATACATACTATAGCCCACGCGGCTACTGGAAACTGGAAGGGACTCGCGGCCATCAAGAACCTCACGGCGGCGACCAAGGTTTCAGAAAAACGCTGCCAAGGAATGGCTCAAGAAGCAGGCCATCTGGCAAATCTATTTACCCGCGCCTCACAATATTCCGCGCCCAAACGAAATTCGACGTGCCGGTACCGAACCAAGTTCACCAAGCGGATCTCCTGTTTCTCCCTCACGATCGAGTCGGTCGCAAAACGTACAAGTACGCACTGACAATCGTTGACGTAGCGAGTCGTTATAAGGGGACTGAGCCGTTGGCCACTAAAGAGTCTAAGGAAGTGGCCGAGGCTCTTTCCCGAATATATAAGAGGAGTCCTCTCAAATGGCCGAATCTTCTTCAGGTCAATCCCGGCCGCGAGTTCATGGGCGCGGTCTCTCATCTATTGTCTAAGCACAACGTTTCTGTCAGACGCTGCCGCGTCAACATCCACCGGGACCAGGGGATCGTGGAGCGCTTTAATCGAACCCTGGCCGAGGGACTGTTCGGACACCAATACGCCAAAGAACTTGTAGACCCTCATTCACGATCGACCGAGTGGGTGGCCAGACTGCCCGCCGTGGTCTCCGGACTGAACGGAGAGGTGACCAGATTGATAGGTAAGAAGCCCGTAGATGCTATCAAGTTTAAAAGGGTGACGAGCATGCCCTCTGCCGTCTCGCGCGGGCGACCCGTTGGTTTATTTTGAGGACAACGGCTTCCATCGGATATTGACGTCCGGTACCTCTATCAACCGGGAGAGCTCGAAGGTGGCAGCCGCCGCGCGACTGATCCCGTGTGTTCTCTCAATGTATATCATCTAGATCGATCTATTACCAAACCTGATGAGCCCGTGCTCTACTATTTGGATTATGGGCCATCTCGAGGGTTTGTTCGCGAAGAACTTCTTATGATGCCTTCTGACACCCAGCTACCCCCGGATCGTCAGAGTCTTTAGATTGCTAATTTTCTTATTTTTCAAAATTATTAATTAAATCAAGAGAGGTTCTGTATGTATTCCGTCTGGTAACACGCGTCTTTTATCGTAGTACGCCGAGAGTCCTAATTTTTGTTGACAGTAAGTTTTCATAACACCGTCTTTCATTTTAAATCCTCTATTTTGTGCTACATCTATAATGTGTTTTCCATCTTCTGTAGTTTCACTTAGTACTCGTTTATATCTATCCCAATTTAAATTGTTAGTTCTCTTGGACATTCCTTTCGCAGAGTTTTTATTAATTTTAATTTAATTTGTTCAAAATTATCTTTAGTTGAATTAATTTTTTCTACGAAATAACACTTACTAGATAACGCTATCGCCCAATCTCCGCTGAATTCCATTTTGAAAAGTCCTGGCTCTCTTTCGCTCCATTTATCCCAAGCCAACCATTTATTTTTTTATTTTTCAAACTCGTCTAGTAAGTTAGGTCTAATCAATTCCTCTATCGTTTTTCCACTAACTCCTATATACATACTATCCGTGTTCATCTGTATTAATTCAAAGTCTTCTCTTTTTACGTATTTGTCTAGAAATTCGTAGTAAAATTCCAACATTCTCAATTTAGCTAGTTGATAAACCGCTATTCCACAGTGGAAGGGGCTCTTTACTGCACACCGGGGATTTTCGGGAAGATATTTCGTACGCATCTCCTATCTCTTCCAAATCATCAAAGAATGCAGATCTTAACGCTTTGTCAACACAGGTTTCGTCTTGTGTATATGTCGTATTTAAATGTCTCTTTTTTGTCTCTATCATTTTCCACAACACGAATTGCCTAATAATTTCATTATATCCGCTACTGGTTTCTTATTTGGTTCTACATCGCCTGTTCGTCTTGCAGCTGTAACTTCTTTTGCGAACCATTCGAAGGGTTTACCACTAATATAATCTATAACACGATGAACTCCCGTTATTTTCTAGGCCGTGTTTTAAATACCATTTCAACAGTGGCGCGTACAGCAATACTTTAGTGGCCGACATAGATCCCACCAATTTTCTTCCATTTCCTCTAGTTTCTTCCAGTATCTTCCAAATATTTTATCATGTGTGCTGGAACCTCATCAACATCTACTTCTCTGTTTATAAAAAGTGGAGACATTTCAGAAAACTTATCTTTTAAGTTGTGTGGAACTTCTATATACCACCTCCGCAAACCCAAACCAGTCTCCAGATAAAACTCTTTTACAAAACTTTTTAATAAATTTAGGATTATGTGGGGTATCTATATGATGTATTGTTTCTTTTCCACACGGCATATCTTTATTTAACGTAGATAAATATAACGCGTTTGCATCATACCCCAAAAATAGCCTTGCAAGGTTTGTTAATTCCATTTGATCCAAATGATCTAATATTTGAAACACCGGCTTCTGCATAGCGTGTAAATACGATTGATGGACCCCCGACTAGAGCGTCTTTCATCATTTCGTATGTTTCTTCTTTTGGTGCATACAGAGCCCCCTCCGGTATAACCACCTTTATAGATTTTTGTTCTTTAATGGTTCCTCTCAATAAATATTGCATAGCCACACCCGGTAGTGTTACCGCATCTTTGAAAATATCCACACCTCTGTGTTTATAAAATTCACACATTTTTTTCGACCCATCTACCGCTTCTAGGAACGGTGCTACATCTAAATCGTTATAATATTTCAACCAATCTCTGAAAGTTTTCATATTCTTTTCTTCGAAAATTCTACGACATTTACTTAATTCTGTTTCATCTATTAACATTTTCCCAGATAGTTTGGAATACCAATTCTCTATATCAGGCAGTCCTGGGTAATCAAGTTTGTCTGGAGAATCGAACCACTCGTAAGGAAAGAAAGATTTCTGTCCTTTGCAGTCGTAGGCTTTTATCCAACTATCGTAACTTACACCCGGTCCTAGGTAAAGTATTACATCAATAAATCTAAACTCCGGAGTAAATAGAAATATTGTCGCGTTTGCCCGTTTTCCGACCATTACTTTCTTTGTTGTTGCAGATAGTTCACCTACTAAATATTTCTTTATTAAGTTTATATCGTACTTACTGCTGTTAAAACCTAGGACCGGCACTTGCTCTATCCACTGTTCGATCTTGGCGATTTGGTTTTTATGTAAATGTTCTGTATTAAACCCATATCTCAACCATACTTCTTCTCTTATAGCTTTTCCCCTGACTTTCAAATCTTCTACGAATTTTTCTATAAGTTTTGCAGGATCTTTATCACAAATATGAGTTACTGTTCCTGAGAAATTATCTCCTATACTAACACTTACCGGAACGTGCTCAGCTTCGTACTCTAAACTATTACCTAGCGTTTTAAATTCTGGGTTGAGATATGCCTCAAAATCATATACTATCTGATATGGATAAAGAGTAGTGTCGCAACCGATCTTTATGTCTTTACCCGTTCTTTGAAATTCGCATTCCCACATAACTACTAGGTTAAATTCTTTTTTTCTAATAAATTTATCTCTTTATTTCTTTTTTATGCTTTGCATGAATCTCACACCCGTGCCAGTAACAGCCGTGATATTGATATACGGTATTGTTTTCTTGGCAGTATCCTTCTACTGGAGCACCTAAAATCCACCTTTCACCACCGTGTCCACACTGTTCGTGGTGAATGTGAATTCCCTCTCGCTTTTCCACAGATTGTATCCAATCGAGCGCCCCATAACTGTTAGAACTTTTTTGGGTAGAACGCTTTCTCGAACGACGAACGCGGCGCTCTAAATAATTACCATCATATTACTTCTGTCTCACCTTTCATACATGTTGGTCCGTGTCTCTTCATATTACTCGCTTTTGTGAATCTCTGTTTACAATTATTGCAGGCGTAAGTTTTAGATAGGTTTTTTGTAAGGTTTTTTATCAGAATGCGTGATTATTAAACAGTCCTATTGTCATTGGTTTATTACCTATTTCATTATAGTGCGCTGGTACCTTTCTCAACCACCATACGTTATATTTGGTCGGTTGATATACTTCTATACCTACCTTAAAAATAAAACCTCTTCAACCTTTTTTAGATTCTGAAAAAGGAAAAAAGGAATTGGTGTGAAACAACATTACTACCGAAATATTGCTTACTAAGTTCTTCCGCTTTTTCTGTACATCTGTCAGGTCTGATCTTTTTATCAAGGTGCATAGCTAGACACCTGAAACAGACAAAGATCGGCATTATACTTATCTAAAGAATACATACCTTTTCTATTCCTCAACCATTCTGGAAGTTCTCCTCCTGCTGCTGCTTTGGATTGTAGTCCCAAATCTATTCCCCTACTGCCCTGTATTAGCTTTACAAAAACCTACTCTACCCATCTTACAAACTTCCACTTTGTATTTGGTCTGTCTATTTTATCGGACATTATTCGTGTTTGCTCCTTATCTGACAGCCATTTTTTAACGGTTTTCATTGATGATAGTGGTTCGCTACCACCGAGATTTTTGTGAAATATTAGAGTTTTAGGTTTTCCATTTTTAGTTTCCTCCATATGTTCTAGCTTGTAAGAATATGAATATCTCAAACTCGTTGATGTCAATGTTTTTACGAAAGGATAATGTAACTACCCGTCTTCCATTTTCTACCTTTTCCAATTTTTCATCGTGAGCCCCCAATATTTCTTCACCTTTTTCCACTATCGCGCGAACTATAGATTTTGTCTTATTATTTGGTATTTGGTCACCTGTGCGTCTAATTTGTCTCAAATTATTGGTGCTTGAAGGTAATTCTTTAGAATTAATTACACTAGCCCTTAACCCCGCAATACTTTCTTTTTGAATTCTGTTACCAACTTCTCCTGCTAGTGAGAGGTCTTTAAAGGCTCCTCGTTTGTGGGCGCGGGTAAACCGCTTCATAAACGCCTCATTCTGTATGGAGTTTATCAGCTTTGTCAACCCCCTAACTCTCAACCGTTTACTATAAGTAATCCCTAGAGATTCGGCTCCTCTTCTCAAACTTTATATTTCTGCTCTAGTTTCTGGCGTTATCATATTTTCTGTAATATACTTTTGTATAACCTATGAAATTTATCTGTTCAATTGGTCGTGAAAAAATTAAGTTTTTTTCACGTCCAATTGAATATAAACATATACATATACATATATAATGGAGTGTGAGACTTGTTGTAAAACGTTTACGCGTAAAGACTATCTACGAAGGCATCTAGCGAGACGTAGAAAGTTTGCTTGTGTCCCCCCACAATTTCAATGCCCCAGATACCCTTGTAAATTCGTTAGTGCCCAAACTCTTTGTAGACATAAGCAACTACGCTGTCAGGTGGCTAAAGGGGAACGTGGTAGACTAGAGCTGGTAGAATTAGTTGCTGATCTACGGAATAAATTAGCTATATTGGAGGAGAAAAATGGGGTGTTGGAATATAAACTATCACTCGTGGGCATATTAAAATTGCATTAATTATTTTCTCAAAAATTTGCTGTCGGGAAAACATTATGTTTTTTTTCACGACCAATTTTTTTCGGGGTTGGTGGGAGACAATTTCCTCGTTAACCAATTTTTGATTTTTCGGGGGTGGTGGGGGTATTATAGAGGGTTGTAAATGATATCACAGTAGGTGGTATCATTTTGACTCCCTATATACTACTCTTGGAATTACCTCCTAGTTGCATAGCCATTTTTCGTCAATATGAATCGAGAAAAAAATACAGGCAGAACTCCAGATAAGGTGCGTATTGGCGTCTTTTACGCATTTATGTTAGCAGAATACTCATTGATTATCAAAAGTGGGAGTATAAAATACTCACAGCAATGTGAAAATACGCATTGATTTTCAAATTGAGTAGTGACAATACTGTAATAAAGTTGAACACTTACTTAGTTGAGCTGCAACAAGGAAACAGTGTTTGCTTTTTGCAGCTCAAATAAGTGAATTTTTAAATTTGTTTTATTTTCCCTTGTTCCCTATTTAATAAGGAAGGAAGTCAATAATACATTTCTAAAAGTAAAATACGCATTTAACTTGAAATATGGGGGTATACTACTCTTTAGATACAAAACTTATCTGGAGCGCTGTACAGTTTTTTTTTAACATATGGACAAGACCTTCCGAGCACATGTGCAGTTATCACCTTCGTTTATAGGAAATATCATTTATTGATATCAATAACGGCGGACAAAACTGATATTCGTATGGATGTATGTAGATTACGTGCGTGTGCGTGTGCGTGTGCGTGTGCGTGTGCGTGTGCGTGTGCGTGTGCGTGTGCGTGTGCGTGTGCGTGTGCGTGTGCGTGTGCGTGTGCGTGTGCGTGTGTGTGCGTGTGCGTGTGCGTGTGCGTGTGTGTGCGTGTGCGTGTGCGTGTGCGTGTGCGCGTGCGCGTGCGCGTGCGCGAGCGTGTGTGTGTGTGTTTGTGTTTCAGTTTAATATTTATAAATACAATGTAAATACTTATTTATCACTAGTAAAATAGTTAAAAGCGTGGGTTCTTCGTTACTGTAGTATAGTTCACCATATCGTATTAAAGATGGGGTCCCGCACATCAGGATGCATTGTAGGGGTTATCTTTTATTGTTTCAACCATGGATTTGATATCAGTACCGTAACGACTGTCTGTTTCACGAAAGCTGCCCAAATTTTACGGCTATATAAACAATTCAAAAATAATATTTTTTTCGATAATATTAAATTAAAGGAACATTTAAGAATGAGACTTCTTTGTGTTTCGTGAAATTTGGTCAAACATTGATTTTATTGCGAAAAAACAATTTCCCCATGTTAAATCCCCATAGACATCTTCACAGAGTCAATATCCAAAATCTTTCGTTTTTTGACTCCTCCCACAGCTCCTCCACATCCTTTTCCCCCATGTTAAATTCCCATAGACAAATATATGTTTCGTAATAAAATCAATATTTGACCAAATCTCACGAAACAAAAAACAGGATCATTCTTAAATTTTGATAAAATTTAATATTATCAAAAAAATATATTGTTTTTGCATTGTTTATATGGCCGTAAAATTTGGGCACGTTTCGTGAAACAGACAGTAAGGATGAGGCAGACGAGGCGTCCCAATGTACGAAGAGATATATGGTGTACGAACGGGGTCAACACTAAATTTACAGGTGCAGCTATACAAATATACAGGTGCACCTGTAAATTTACAGGTGCAGCTTTAACAAATATAGGTGCAGCTGTAAAAAATACAGCTGCAGCTGTAAAAATACAGCTGGACCTGTAACAAATACAGCTGCACCTGTCAAAATGCAATTTAGTTTTGACCCCGTTCGTACACCATATGTACGAACGGGGTCAAAACTAAACTTACAGGTGCAGCTATAAAATATACGGGTTCACCTGCATTTCTTACAGCTACACCTGTAAATGTATAGCTGCACCTGAAAAATGCAATGCTGCACCTGTAAAATACGTTTATAGCTGCAGCTATAAAAATACAGCTGCAACTATACATTTACAGCTGCAGCTGTAAATTTTACAGGTACAGCTATACATTTACAGGTGCACATGTATATCTTTATAGCTGCACCTGTAAGTTTAGTTTTGACACCGTATGAACGGGCTCAAAACGTAATTGTCTTTTTACAAGTGCAGCTGTATTTTTACAGGTGCAGCTGTATTTTTTACAGCTGCGCCTGTATATTTACAGGTGCACCTGTATATTTACAGGTGCACCTGTATATTTTTATAGCTGCACCTGTACATTTAGTTTTGACCCGTTCGTACACCATAGAGATAATCAGCGAGTATTATGGCTGGCTGCTGTACTAACACGACGTGGCCTGGGATAAATGTGGCTGTGACTGGAGAAATGGGGCTTGTGAGATTTTTTACCCGTGTAGCTCCTGATCAAATAGCACAATCATGTAACCTGATAACGATCAATATTGCTTGTTACAAGCATGATGAGTGTTTCATTGATGAAATTGCGAACAGTGCAGATCCTGATCAGACTGCGGCTGATCTGGATCTACACTGGTCGGAAAACCCATAAGCCCCATACATATTAATATTCAATTTATATTATATGTCGGTGTGCACATGCATGCACTAAATTTAATATATTAAATTGTTTGCGGTGCATTGAATTCGCGGATATTCAATGAGAGAAGTTATGTTCCCTTTCAATTCCTTCAGACGTACACAAATTATTTATAATTTAACCTTCGCTGTTGTCCTATGAAAATAGACACAACACGTACACAGGAGCGGTTGCACAGGCTACATGCATGGTTTATTCATTCCTCAAACATCATAACATATTCAACAACAACAACAATGTTTAATCGTCCAGCTCCACCTTAGCACTGTCGCTCACAGGTAGGACACTGTGGAAGCGTCTTGGTGTCAATGCTAAAATAAAGTATCTCCTAATTATGAGTTACTATCTCCTAATTAGGAGATACTAAGTTCTAAATAGGAGATAATAACTCCTAATTAGGATATAGTATCTCCTAATTAGGAGTTACTATCTCCTAGTTATGACTTAGTATCTCCTAATTATGACTTATTATCTCCTAATTAGGAGCTAGTATCTCATAATTAGGAGATAAAACATGTTTTAACATTTACACATATACTAAGTCCTAATTAGGAGATAGTAAATCCTAATTAGGAGATAATACCTCCTAATAAGGAGATAATAAGTCCTAATTAGGATATACTCCTAATTAGGAGCTACTGTCTCTTAATTAGGACTTCGTATATCCTAATTAGGAGTTAGTATCTCCTAATTAGGAGATAAAACAGTCTTAGCAATGACACAGATACTAAGTTTAAATTAGGAGACAGTTTAAATTGGAGATAGTAAATTCTAATTAGGAGATAATAACTCCTAATTAGGAGATATTAAATCCTAATTATGATATACTCCTAATTAGGAGTTACTAACTCATAATTAGGACTTAATATCTCCTAATTAGGAGATAACAACTGATTAGGAGTTAGTATTAGGAGATAACAACATTTTAGCATAGGCACCAGGACGCTTCCACAGGACACAGCACGTTGGTAAGGTACAGAACCAATCATGGATCCTACTGATTATTAGGATTATATAATCATTTAGTAATTACGGGGCGCCAAGTGGGACATGGCTCAATTTTGTCAACAAAATTCATTTTTGTGGCACAAAATTCAATTCTGTGTCACAAAATTCAGTGTAACAAAATTCAATTCTGTGTAACAAAATTCAATTCTGTGTAACAAAATTCAATTCTGTGTCACAAAGTTCAATTTTTCACACAGAATTCAATTCTGTGTCACAAAATTCAATTCTGTTTCACAAAATTCACTTTTGTGCCACAAAATTCAATTCTGTGTAACAAAATTCAATTCTGTGTCACAAAATTCAATTCTGTCAATTCTGCACACGCATGTAAGAAGGACTACCATTGGTCAGAAACTGCACTGGAGAAATGGGTCACGGTCGCCGATCTACACATTCAATGTCGATGATTCATTTCTCATTCTGCCGATGATTCATTTCTCATTCTGCCATTTTGCTTCAACTATCCCCAAACAGTCAAACGTTGACAAACCCATTCGTATTTAAACTCATTTGCGTTTATAATTGTACACATAATTCATGTACATGTAGATCTCACGCGAGTACTGACGTCATTTATTGTGTATCGCAAGGTACATCTGCCCCAGTTAAATCAATAATACACGCGCTGTGGCCTGTGTTCTGACTGCTGTCTGTGTTTATAAACAGAATGTGTGTATTGGGCCATTTGAGGAAACCATTTGTAGTATTTGTGTAGATACCATGGATACTAAGATGGTGTATACTGTAAATAATGCATGTAGACACATAGTTGCGAACACGTAACTTCGCAACTAGTAGACACAGATCCAATACCATTTGTTTCACAAGGTTAGATCTACTGTTAGAATACGACGTCATCTAATGTCATTTTCGAGCATAAAACGTTACCTGATAAATAGAATACCAGGCTAGTGTATTTTAATATCAAGTTTATCAGGCTCGGCTCGGAAACGGTAGGAATTCCTCGGCAAGCCTCGGAATTCCTACGCGTTTCCTAGCCTTGCCTGATAAACTTGATATCAAAATACACTAGCCTGGTATTCTCTATATATGGGCATGCTCTCAGGTCTAGCTATGTCCCGGCTACTTTATGTTTGACCCTGTTTACATAATTGAGGGAAAATTCTGAATATTTTTCTTATTTCTCCTTCAAAGTATATATGCTTATATGGTGTGACCACTCATTTGTAATCATAATATAACCAAAATAACTGTCCATAAAGAATTATAATATTGATATATTGGGTTATATTTTAGCATTGAAATATTTAAACCTGCAAGTGTACTCCACCATCTAGTAAAATGGACTAAGGCCGATCTCAACCAATCAACGTAGAGAGATGACATAGACTATCCTACGCAAACTAATTTTTGTGGACAAAAATGAATTCTGTCCCACAAAACTGAATTTTCTTCACAAAACTCAATTCTGTCTTACAAAATTGAATCCTTTATAACAAAAATGAATTTTGTATACGAAACGTATACAGAATTGAATTTTGTGACACAGAATTGAATTTTGTGACACAGAATTGACAGAATTGAATTTTGTAACACAGAATTGAATTTTGTGATTTGTAGTGTTACAAAACTCAATTTTGTACACATAATTAACCTGTCCTGCATGGCGCCCCGTAGTAATGTGTATTGCACTGATAGTGACGCGCGATGTTTTTTAATTATTTATACTAATTAAATGCGTCACCTGAAAAAATATTTTCAACAGATTATAAAGGATGATCATTGCACATCAAAACATAAAAACAGAGAATAAATAGTAAATTCCATTAACATTTTAAGGAAACACTGTTATCGCCCCTGATATTATCGCCCCTGATATCAGTGTAGAAAATTAGATATGATATAAAATGTATACTAATGTATAATTAATACGTGAGGCAATGGTGAATGAATGCATATTTTGCCAGAACATGTCTCAGATGGTGTCTCTGATATAAAGAATATGTTGTGCCTACTGAGTGGGCATGTACCTTTAACAACACATTTCCACCCCTTTAATCAAAGGCGGGTGAGTGAGAAAATAGCGTGTCAACATGCCGTGTAAACCATGTGCGAACCTCGAGTGAAGCACACTTTCGTGTGCTGAGCTACTAGTATATATGCCAGCACGGACTTCAGTCCGATAAGCTTAGTGAACACAGCTGTTCACTCTTGCGCATATGCGCTGCGTATATAACATACACGGAGAAATAATAAATATATATACATACATTGCAACCTCTCTACAGCAGCCACCCATGGGAAGACGCAAAACTGGCTGCTGTAGAAAGGTGGCCTTTGTAGGGAGGTTAATGCTGAATTAAATTTTGTCGTCCGTATTTTATTTGTTTTCTTCGATAATTCTCATCAAAACATGCTTTGACAGCATTTTAGAATCATTTTCAATGGAAATTATTATACAATGCTGTCAAAACATGTTTGTATTGAGAAAGAAGGCAGAAGCAACAGCAGACGACACTTTAGTTATAGAGATATCATCCATTTGGGATATACAATAGCGGCTGTTATAGAGAGGGTGTTGTTGTAGAGAGGTGGCCGTTCGGGGAGCTTCGACTGTAGTAGCTGGGAATCCAAAAGGAATGGAATGGAATGGTACTTAACGGGCCATCAACACTATATACTATCAATTAGGGCCAATCAATGTGAATGAAGAATAAAAATAATAGCAAAATAGTATGCTGGATGTGGTAGGCAATCAGATGATTAGGGTAGCAATACAAATATGATGAGCAATACAAATGATTAACATGTATACAATAATACAATTATTGAAATGAGAACATCATGATAAAAATCCGATCTTCCGATACAAGCTGGTTTCATGGAGTAAGCTAAGCAAACCTCCAATGTTATCCACCTGCAATAACTCCGCAAGTGAAGTAATATCGGCAAAGTCGATACCGTCCATTAGGATGTGTTGCACGGTAATGGAATCCAAAAGGAGAAAAAGATGATCATGTTGCACCTCATGTTAGATGGAATTTCTGTTTCCTATCAACAAATACAGTGATACCTCTCTAAACCGGACAGGTTCCATTGTAAATGAGGCATATGACGATTCAGAAATGTATTGGCGTGCTTTGCAATCATGAACATACATTAACACCTGAGATAAATGATCAAGAAACACATCGGAAATAAGACCACAGAGATTGCCTTGGTGACCGGTTTGGAGAGGTACATGTACCTCTGTACTACCATTGGGACTCCAGAAAACCCATGTTGCGGTGATGGGTCGGTGGTCAGACTTTCGCCACATGGACAATAGTGACATAGGGGTCAAGCTTTGTACAAACGTAAAAGAAACCTTCAGAAATATGCACAGTGTCATTTAATTTAGAAAACCAACAATTATTAATACTTTAAGCATGTTACAACATATATTCTATTAAAGTTGCATATGCCATTAAAGGTACATGCCCACTCAATAGGCACTGAATGTTCTTTATATCAGATACATCATCTGGGACATTTTCTGGCAAAATAAACATTAATTCACGATTACGCCACGTATTGATTGTAATTATTATACATTTTATATCAGAATTAAATTTCCACACTGATATTAGGGGCGATAATCATGTTTCTTTAAAATATTATCGGATTTAGTTTCTGTATTTATTTATTGACTTTATAAAAGGACAAACGGGTTGGGCTACAAGTTTTAACAACATTAGTTACAGCCCTTCCCAAATGCTTATTGCATGTACTATACATTGTGGTATAATAGCCAAGGTGTATGATCACGTGGTTACAACAACAACAACAACAAATACCGAAACTTCCCTCAGCCCTCAGATTAAAAGTACTTTTATAATTATTTTGTTATGTAACGGATTCTGATGAATTATGGCGCATCAAACGCGTCATGTTAAGCTGCATTTGGTGGTCTCGGTACGTTGACCCAAACTTATGTCGTTTTTGCGAAGAATCGATTTCCGTGTCTGACACGGAAATCGATTCTTCGCAAAAACGACATTCGTATATTCCGAACTCCCGGGACCACCAAATGCACCTAATTAAGACGCGTTTGCTGCGCCATATTTCATCAACATCCGTTGCCTGTTAAGGAAAATATGAAATAATACTTTCTTTGGAGTGGGCGCACTTTCAACACTTTCAATCATTGTTGTTGTTGTTGTTGTTGTAACCACGTGATCATGCACCTTGATAGCGGTACACATAACTGTTATTATAGTCAATTGTATATCTTGACACTACTGTCTAAGTGGAGCAATACAATCTGTTCAAATCAAATACTGTAGGCAGGTTAGACGTTTATATATAGTTGATTATACATTCTTTATCACAAATACACATAGAAGTAAATTAGCTATGGCGTTATAATAGCATTGCTATATAACACTCTGCCAGTTTATGCGCTTCAAATTAATTATGAGTACATAACTCTCATTATATTACATTACATTGCACTGAATAAGCGCTATGACGGAGTAATATTTCCAAATGAGCGCTTGAAGCGTTCTTTGTTTACTTTCTACTTTGTGGAGAGTGAACTTAAGAATTTTGCTAATACACACTTTATTACACTTTATTCGTAAGTGCAAAATTATGATACTCAGTAAATTTCACATTAACAATGTGTTCTTGTAAACACGTATTGGATTTCCATTTATTGAGCATTGGCTGCATATGCAGCCTATGCTCAACAAATGGAAATCCATCAATTTAAAATTTCCAACGATCCTAAATTTGTACTTACGAACATTTTAGTCGTACGAAGTTTAATGAAACAGGCTCGTGTTGTTTTTACGAAGAATCGGTTACCGTCTATGTAAATATAAATCTAGAGCACGTGAATGGATTGTGATGTGCAATGATCAAACGTTATAATGTTTATACCTTGAGCAAGCAATAACACCCCTCCCCCATGTGGGATCTTTGGTGAGTATGATTTCCGGATTCAGTAGCCTATTGTCTATCAATCCTGGTTGTCTGCGCTCAAAAAGCCGCTGGATGAACAATGGCGGCCATTTTATAAGTTGGCCACCGAACAGCATTATATAGTTTTAATAAGGACTGTTAACTTTCAACTACTTTACTCTCCCATACATTTCACTTTTTAATATAGTATGTAATCATTGTATTTCATTTAGCTATATTCTCTTGTGAACTTTATGAAATGTACATGTTGTATTTGAAAGTGGAAATAAACCATTTAATAACAAATAATTTTTGTTCAGTCTGATCAATATTAACCGGGTAAATTGCTATAATTAAGTTGAATGTAAAATGATTTAGAATACATCTTACATTTAATTACATCAGTAAATGGCAATATATTTCAAAATTGCTGCCGAAATAGGCTGTTTTACAAAAAACGTCTGCGAGTCGTGTGCTGTTAAGAACAAATACAGACATTCATAAAGTTGAAACACATATACATTGTTTTCCCTCACTAATAAATAGAAAATACAGGAGATAGTGGTGCAATAGTCTTCCAAAATTGTCAGAACAGTAAAAATGACCGCCAAAATGTTCTTGTTTTGTTCTATTCTTTACTGTATTGAGTTGTTATAAGCAGTATTTCATGTACCTATTACATGTATACATACCATGTATACACATCAAATCATTTGATAACATATACATATCCAGGTATACAATGCTATAATATGTATTAACATGGCCGCTAAAATGATTTGCTGTTCAATAATATTGATGATGAAGCTGCAGTTTTCAGTAATTAAACAACACTAGCATTGTTATGTATAGAGTGTGATATTCTGATTATTTTCAAAGAAAAATGCGGATGTATTTCAATCAATTTGAGTATTGAAGAACTGTTTCAAAGTGTGTCCAAAATGGATGGACTGTTGATAACAAGGAATACAATGTTTTTATTGGTAACGAGCACACTTCTGACAATTAAGCGAGCATGATGATCATTGGCCAAGGCAGTATGTAGTATGGTATGATGAATGATATGGGTATGCTTATTGTAAACATACATGTCTTGCTCCCACATTAAGCATCCCGCATATGTCTTCACATGTAGAAATAATTTAAATTAACCCTTGGTCGTGAGTTGGATTGGAAAATATATACAATACATGGTAACGATGTGTAATTCATGCAGTCACTGACATAGTCAGTTCTACATTAACCACTACATGTGCTGTATTCATTCTTCTAATTAAACATTATTTAAACTAATACACCAAATACCTAACCATATACAGTGTCACCATGACCGTCGATCAGTTTCAAGATGACCATCAACATGGTCTGCTAGCCCATGACATATACTCGAATACATCTTTCTGGTTTCTAGAAATCATTATTATGGAATATGATTGTCTATCAGCGGTGTAATACATTTGAAAGACAACCATAGGGGTTGTTATGCCGATTCAATGCCAGATATGGGTATATGGAGGCAAATACGTGTCTATTAACTACCAACTACGTGTGGTATGTATGTGCTAAGCAGGTACAATGTAAATATCCTTCTGCATTCAGTAAATAAATGTACACATGGTACATGATTATAGAGTTGATTGATCATTAGACATTACCTGTTGTCAAATAGAGAAATATATATTCAGACGACCCAAAAGAGCCAGAAAAATAATATGGTACGGAGATACGTTATCATTCACGGGGATTTAAATGTATATTGATGGTCCTATGAGTGTGTGTGGCTATACGTGGTAGATGTGCATACTTCTTAAACTGGACTAAATTGATGTTTGAATACCCTGGAATGGCTTTTTCAGACTACATACATGCTAATATTGCTTTGTATATATAGTATATATTGGTCATTTGAAACAACAGGTGTAGAATAACACGTGCGTTATAATTAAGAACACCGAATGTTTAAACATATTAGACAAAATAATGTATGTATGCGTACATAACAGCTATATGAATATAGTGAATATATTTGAAGAGCATATGCATGCTTTTAGAAAGATCATGCACCTTCAATGTCTTTGTTTAAACGACAATTATTAAATGGTATATCAACTTTACAGGTTATCAAATGTCACTATTATGAAATGATGGTTAAATATTTACTTACAACGCCTCACTTACACAAGGCAATATCGTCATGGGTGCCTCTTACATAAGACTAATGGTGCAATATACATGCATGTATTAGGCAATGGTCATGACGCATGGTGTGCACTTACACTGGTAATGGAAGACGGTCATACACATTGGATCACACACGTTCTCGTATGACACATACGGTATTTAAATATCTATACACGTTATACATTTTACTATATACATGATTTTATAAGTACAGGTGCAAACTTCACATTTGAATCCTGTTCCTGCTGATGATTCGGAATGGGTTGAGGGAATATAATTGGAATGCACGATATATAGTGTGTACATTATGTGGAACCGGGATATATCTCAGATTCATATGTTCTACAACCTAATTTTATTTTTATGTCACACAAACTGATATACTTGCTGGATGTCATCTTGAAAATGTATAACAATATATTTGTCCTGTTTTACTCCAGCTTAGCTTGCTCCTATGATTTACAGCTATCTTAATGTTCTGTATTTTAGTATTTACTGTGTCATACATGGAGTAATATGTGCTTCAAATCATCCATTCAGCATGGTCGAAAATGTATATTTTCTATATCCAATTTGCAAATTAGTACCTATGATCTATACTATTGACAATAATAATTGTATTTATTTATTTAGTTTACTTAATGGTGTTTAAAGGCCTGTCAACAGCTGAGAGAAATACGTATATGTATCACAGACGTTCATGTTGGAACACAACATAGTCAACTTGGTAATTGTCATGGTGCATAAATAGGAAACAGATATATAGACAGACGAGCAGACATTTATTTTGTATCTGAAATGTGTGTGGATAACTAATATGTGGCTGTGACGGGGGAAATGGGGCTTATGGGATTTACTGCCAGTGTGGCTCCTGATCAAATAGCACATTCCTGTACCCTGATAACGATATATTATTGTTAGAAGCATGATGGGTGTTTCACTGATGGCATGGCAAACAGTGCATATCCTGACCAGACTATGCGGATACACAGGCTGATCTGGATCTACACTGGTCATAAAACCCATAAGCCCCATTTGTCCAGTCACATCCATATAAAAAGGTGTTAGTAGCTACACGTTCATATGAACCTTTCATAAGTATCTGGCAGCGTATAAAGTAAGAAAAATTGTTACATGTAAAATGGTCCTTGTAAATTCAGTGGATGGGGAATATATAGTTAAAACTAATTTGATTTAACATTGCATCATCTGCTGTAGACATTATGTAATCAGAATATGGGCATTCATTATATATTGCAAACACTAGTAAGTCAAATTACCATCGATACAATTAATAGACACCGAGAGAGATTTTCATAATGAGTCACATACATGTAGCGTAGTTGTTACCATCACTAAGAAAATGCGAAGCGGACGGACAGATGGACGAACACTCGGATTTAACAATTTATAAGTAAGTGACAGTGCATAACATAAATGAAATTCATTACATGTAAAATTCCCATTGTAAAATGTGTGGGTGGGGAATGGTGAAAACTGCTTTGTGTTTTACATTGTATAATAGACTGCAGACATCAGATAATCGGCATATATGCAATTAACATGTCCAATGAACACTACTAGGTACCCGTGACACGAAGAAAATACAAAAGTACAATACTTTTATGGAGTTATTAAGGTAGGTGTTTTGCCATTGAAATTCACTTGGTGGGGTAACAAAACGTGCAATGTCTTCATCTGAATTAGCAGATATGATTTAATTAAACATTATTATATTGTATAGTTATGAACACATTAGAAAACATACACAACTGCCATATCACCTGTTTCTAATGATAAAAAGCAGTCGATTTTCAATGAAAATTGTGATTTTTCACAATTGTGAAAAGTCCGAGGGTGGTAAACTTCAAAATGGTGTCAAACATTCATCCAGCGGGTTGCAGAGCGCAGACATACGGCATAGTACTCGTAATTTAATGTAGTTTCAGAAAAAAATATGTCTGCAAAAATCCCACAAGGGAAGGGGGGGGAGGGGGGTGGGGGTTTCCATTTCTGGCTTACTGCCTAATTAGTTCTGCATGGAGGCTTCCCCAATTAATTTTACAGAAAACAATAACAGGAATGTTTCTTATTTTGTTTCTAATTCAAGTAATACAATATAATGTGAGAAGTACTGCACATTACTCACGAGAGAATATACCGTATTAAATCGGCGAAACTAGTCACAACATTTCTAATATTCTCGTTGGCATTGGTGTGTTGAGTGTGTGGCGATGCAGAGTCTAAGAAAAGCATTACAGATTTACATTTGTCACAACTAAAATGAAGAAGTATCACAAAACTTTACGTACAATTTCCAATTGTAGGTATGCATTAGTTAAATCCAAATTAGTGTGAATCATATGTCTGAACAATTCTGAGACTCATTAATATCAGTACTAAATAAGCAACTAGCTGTTTCCAAATTCATTTTTTTTATTACATTGAGCCCCTATATGCACTAATAATCGGCGTTTACTTGCCATAATGTGTCAACAACGGGAACTGGTGTTTGTTACTTTAAAATGAAAATTTTAGACAAAACAATGAAGATTAAAAGAATGCATTAATTAGTACCGTCCAGACACCTATAATCCAATGTGAAACACAGACATACATTCAGACGACGAATTACTGGTCATTCTACATCCTTGAACAAAAAAACAGTTAACATGTTTCGTTGTCACTGAAACATTTTCATATGGCAACACAACGCATTCCATTGTCCTAGATACATTCGTATCCTGGCCGCATATCTTATTTTGAGTTGCTGAAACACATTAATATGATGGAGCAATACATTTCTCTGTCCCTGATGGACTTCATATAGATAGGTTCATACAGTAAGTAACACGTCGATATATTCATACAGTAAGTTCATTTGACCATTGCATGACTTTATATGACTACACAGAACGGTATTTCGTCGCCCGAACATGTTTATATCACTGATTTTCATGTCCACTTGTCTCTGAAATTCATATATGGGACATCACAGCGAAACTTCTCTTCCATCGATACTCCACATGACCATATAATATGTTTTCTGTACATGGAATACATTCACATGGCATCACGATGTACTGATTTCTCTAGAAAACACGGTCATGTGGCCGCATATCTCTGATGTGGGCTCATGAAACGCCATAATATGGCAACACATTGCATGTTTGTGCATGCTAAGTTGCTATGCCGGCCTAATGCGTTATTTCATCTATTCCTGAAGTTTCACTATATGACAACATATATGGTTATTTGTCTATAAAATACATTCATATGACCATACAGCATTACTCCCCCCTGAAATACATTTGTGTTGCCACTAAGTATATTCCCTGGTCCTTGGAGGGCATGCATCACATTTCTAGGCTGGACATATAGCTGTTTCTTTGTCCTTGATACACTGTCATATGACAGCACAATTCTCTTATCGTGAGTGATAACGCCCATTTCTGATCCCTGCAACACTGTAATACATATATGGATGCACATCACACTTTGTTGTCCCTGTCGTACATTTATATGGTAAACTAATGACTAGTTCATTCCCAAAACATATTCCTATTACCACATTTGTTGGCTCTAAGTTATTCCCGATACAAAGATTGACCTAGCTGTCGGAACGAATATACAACCACATCATGCGTATCACACGACAAGTACAGCCAGTTAAAACACATGAGTAACATTCAGCTGAATGTCCTTGGATATGGTGTGCTTGCACTGTATGTTAATGATTCTCTAAGTGAACAATACTATCGCGATACACGTCCTTCTACACAGAATTGCCCGACCTAGCTCATCAGGCCATCCCACTACTGAAGCCCCATTCAATGGTGGAAATCCGTATAACATAGAGATGCATCTCACACACGAAGGCCAATATCAGTAAGGTAAATGTCACCCGAATGACATTGGGTCAATCGCCATCACTGTCAGGTAGTTTGGTAATGATCCGACTAACAGATTAGTTCATGTTTTACATTTGGACGTACATGTATGTCCAAAATGTTTGACGCCTACTATGTGTACTACTACGACGCCGCTGCCAAACCTGGAATTCTGGCCGTCATGTCTGGCTTTCCACTAACGCGGTGAGACAAAAAATGCGTATCAACAAAAGGTGGTTGTAAATGCAAGCAAAACATTTAATATAGTGTATTTGCGTATGTACTCACAGTATCTGTCAGACGTCATACACACCAATGAATGATGATAAATCACAGTACCAATTATGTTGAAAACTGTCAGAATTGTGGTACATACCAGGTAGTCTGTATGTAAACAATATCTATATTTCTGGCTCAGTACATAAGTATGACAATGCGATAAAACAAACACCAAATCAAACTGTTTCTCCACATATTTAATCGGGTTGAATTCTTCTTATACTTACACTTGTGGTATTATGTCACATTGTTTGCAAGATGTTGTTGCATGAACTGTGAACGGTGTAAAGACATATCAGATACGTTTGCTGGATGGCTGAAACTTCTATGCTACTCACACGTTTTACAATTGAGTTACAATTAAAGACAGGAATCATAATCAATTCTTAAAGCAACTTTTACAATAACATTAACATAAATACATTCAGACTGTGCATATTGGCTGGGGCCCAATTTATACATATTTGTACCAGATGTATAAACATGCAGTATTTGCTACTTATTTAAATAACATATTAAGCACATATTTTACACAAATATTGAATAAACTAGGTATTTATAATATTATAATATTTAGACACCAATTAACTATGTATTCAATGAATTGGACATAAATAAAGATACTAAGCACGTAGCAATAATGTTTTTCAATGCAAATGGGGTGGGTGGGGTAATTTTGCATTTTAAGTTTTTATTCTGTTGATATTGACCTCCGGCCCATAACATGTACAATCGAACATATAATAGTGACTATCTAATAGAATTACACTGCGTTGCGCCTGTTTGACAAATGGACTCTGAAATGTCATAGGGTTAAACATATAGTGTACTATGTTTGCAAATAGTATGAACTGAGTTTGATATATATTTATATCGAATATATTATCGCTAGATATATATTTATACATATTTATAGCCAGTTCATCGTTATCTTGAAGTAACTAATTCATATATTTCCCTCTTATTTGCAAATATATCCCATATAACTATTTCTCTAACTATTTCACCAAAATGACCCATTTTCTACAGCAGTTTATATATTGGTATATATAACGGAAATGGCCGAACCCCATCTATTGCAAATTGGGTCACCATATGGTAACACATCACAATAGCAAGTGTCATCCGGGCTCATTATAACATGCAAAGGTCAAAGATAAACATTAGAATGGATGACAAGCATTAACATGACCTTACCCCTGATGTCATTTCTAGGGCCGTTCTAAAACTAGATGCCCTGTCTAGTATGGATATTTTCCTATATATTAGTGAGATACAGTGAGAGACATGTATTATGCTGGCAGTTGCTTAGTTCCTTAGATAAGTCTTATAGCTTATAGTTTCGTGGATTTGATAAGGAAAGTGTCACATACATTTGAAAATTTGATATATGCAATGCAGATCACGGTCAATGATGTTTAATTTAGAGTAGCGCGGGCGGCCAATTCCGGCATAAACTCCACTACTCCGTGAGATTTATGGTGGGGAAACCGGAGTACCCGGGGAAAACCCCATCGCACCCGCGAATAATGAGGTGATTTTACACTGGTTTGTGTTTACATTCGATATGGTGGTATACGTACAATAGTAATTTCAAAGAGACATATTACATGTACCATACACGAATTTACAATTGACAAATACAAATTTTACTCCCTAACAGAGTGTACCAAACTTGTCTATAATTTGTCATTATCTGAAATACAGCAGTATTTATCTAAATAATTGCTCAGGAAATATATAATTGCAACGTATTGACATTAGTTCGCCCGTCAATACATCGCATTATTCGTTATGTACTACACCGATTTGATTTAATTTTCCCTCTAAAAAAGTCTGACATATGGACGCCAAAACATGTAAAAAGCACATAGCCGATTTTAATCCTTACTACGCTGAATTAAATTCTGTCGTCTGCCGGAAATGTTTTATTTGCAAAATTTCTCGACAAAGACCTATTTTGACAGCGCATGAGAATCGTCTCCACTGGAGACGATTCTCATGTGCTGGCAATACCGGTTTTTTGTTAAGAATTGAGGCAAAAATGAAAAACAGCAGAAGACAATTTCCGTCCCCAGCGTATTGAGGGTTAATAGGCATTGCCATTATTTAGTGGGAGTACTGTACTGTGGACGTTTTGTCGTGTTCATGCAGTGTATGATACGCTTGTGTGGATATCCTGTGCGAAAACTGTTGCATAATTCAGTACAATTCAGTATTCATTGTTGATCCATGTGTATTGTTTCTTGCATGTATGTTGTATATATGTTCTTGTCGACGAGAAACTATTTAGTTTAAGTCAATAAATATTATTCTATTCTATAACTAGACCCCTCTTTAAACGTGCACCTTATTGATCTCAGTGTGCTCAGTTTGGGCGGGGTTCACAGTTACCTATGTTTAACACTTGTATACAATGCTGAATTAAATTTTGTCGTCTGCCGGAAATGTTTTATTTGCAATATTTCTCGTCAAAAACCTGTTTTGACAGCGCATGAGAATCGTCTCCACTGGATACGATTCTCATGTGCTGTCAATACCGGTTTATTGATAAGAATTAAGGCAAAAATGAAAAACAGCAGACGACAATTTCCGTCCCAAGCGTATTGAGGGTTAATAGGCATTGCCAGTATTTAGTGGGCGTACTGTATAACTGGAACCCTCTTTAAACGTGCACCTTAATGATCTCAGTGTGTTTGGGTGGGGTTCACAGTTACCTATGTTTAACACTTGTATACAATGCTAAATTATTTTTTGTCATCTTCTGTTTATTTTACATTTTCTCATCAAAAACATGTTTTGACAGCCATTTAGAATACTTTTCATTAGAAATGATTCTAAAGTGCGGTCAGAGCATGCTTTTGATGGGAGGGGGGTGGGACGAAATATTAAGAACAGCAGACGACAATTTTGTTTCCCCGCATTCTAAGGGTTAATTTTCAGGTATGTTAATGATTAGATTAATGTGTTTAATAGCCAAACCGGACTTAAACGACCTTAGCTGTTAATATGCTGTTAAACACAAATAAACAAACACAAATAAATTAATAGCCAAATGTTCCTCAGCAGCAAAACGTGGAACAGACAGTAGGTGAACAGTATAGCTTCAATGCATGATGCTGTGTTTATGAAACATATATATAACTTAACATTTGTGTCGGCTGATTATGATGTTTATTAAACTCGTTAACTCATTTCATAACAAACTTACCCGGCATAGACTAGTTTCTTATGAACTATGTATTGTGTAAAATTCGTTTAATAAACATCACGATAATTATTCAATCATCACTCGTATTAAGACCATCTATTCCTTGATAATTCACATACCGAGAGCAAAGTACAATCACATAGTCATACACAAACAAAGTTCTGAGTACATAACTCTAATTACATGTCATTACACTGCATTACATAAGAGTTATGGCGGAGTTGTCGTTCCAAATGTGCGTTTGAAGCGTTCTTTGTTTACTTTCTACTTTGTGGAGAGTGACCTAAGAATGTTGATAATAGACACTGTATTGGGTAAGTTTATTGTAATATGTTTGTGTCATTTTGTAGAATTGTCTCTCAATAACAATATAGCGAAGTATGAACGTCAACGCACAACAGGTTTTTTTTATATATATCTTAGTGCGCGAAGTGTAAATGCTATTACGCACATATTTACTGTGTAGCGTGGTGTAGCGATATATTGCAAGTCGTTACCTATATAGCCGAAAACGTGAAGCTAACACTTAGATCACATCACAAAAATGAAGAAAAAAACACAACGTTATCAAGTAAGTATTTAAATAGAGAGAACAATACGCTTAAACGAATTAAATAATTTAAATGAAACGAAATGCATTTAAACACTTGAATTTTAAACTTGAAGCGATTGAATTTTAAATAAAACATGACTTATCCTATTGTTTGATATGGCTACATGACAAAAGACGATATTATTCAGATTGCATGTATATGTGAGTATGACTGGAGAAGTGGGGAGTTTGCGTTTTGCGACCAGAGTAGATCCAGATCAGCCTATGCATCCGCACAGTCTGATCAGGATCTGCTCTGTTCGCGATTTCATCAATGAAATACCGGTTATGCTTTTAGCAAGACAAATATATCGCTGTCAGTCTACCGGAGTGTGCTGTTTGATCAGGAGCTACACTGGCCACAAATCCCATTAGCCCCATTACTCCAGCCACATATTCAGATTATTACAGATATGCGATTAAAGGACTGTCGGAAATATGACTCGTAAACACTTTGATTTGTATATATAGATCTATGACACAGTGTGCGAAAATGGACATAAAATGCAAATTTCAGAAATAAATGCGGCCAGTGTAGCTCCAGGCCAGTCTGCGAATCACGGTATACACTGTTCGACATTTAAGCGATGTGTCGATAGTCTAATGGTAGACCATTGGACTTCATTGCCGGTACGACCCCCGTCTTAGGCACGAACAGTACTTTGATAATATTTCCATCACACCGATGTAGCTGTTGTTGGGACGTAAAAATTAAACCCATTCGCTTGTTACTTTTTCGTTCGACAGTTAGTCTGTCAATATCAATGTACTAATCGTTTAATTTCACACGGGTCATACCACTATACCAACAATTAGGTAACAATACGTGATATTATGTGTATTATGACACAATCGTACGAATTATTTTCTGAAATCACAAACAGTCACTATCATTTCGTCCCTAAAGCGGCCCGAAATGTTAATTTTTCTTAATAGGAAAACACAGGCTACTTGAAAAGGCATTTCCTGCAATCAAGCCTGGCTGATCATACATGGCCTGTATGAATGTATAATGTAGACACACAGTGTCAATAACTTAACACTTAGAAAGCGGGAACCGACAATTGTCGTCTGCTGTTGTTTCTTATTTTGTATGTTCTCTAAATAAAAACATAGTTTGGCAGCATTTTAGAATCATTTCCATTGGAAATGATTCTAAAGTGCTGTCAAAGCATGTTTTTGATAAAAAAAAAAGGAAAATAAAAAATAAACAGCAGACGAAATTTTTAATGGTAATAGGACCAATTCTTTATTTAAAATAACTGTTTACGTAATGACCTTGGAACCTGCCAGCTAATGCCGTTTCACTTTGAGGTCTCCGGTCTACCTGCTCGTATGAACAATGTCGAAATCACACCCTGAAAGCTTGTCAATACATACATTGAAAGCAATGCCCAATCAAAAGCGCAGTGCTGTAGGAGAATGAACTAGCTATGTTAAATTAACCGTCTCATAACCGCCTTAATTTAAAGCACACATTTCAACTTTCATTGCATGAATACTAAATTCGGTAAGAAAAACGGGTCAATGGCCATTGACTTGACACATTTTCTGGGCTCATATGCCCGGGTTTGGAAGGTCTGCGATCCAATTCCAACTTAAATGTAATATAAAAGAAAATCAAGTATATAATTGCATTTAAAATAGGCCATGATGAAAACCAGACACTTGTGAAGTTATTTTGATTTCACAAGGGTTTCCATAGTTCGACATTTATTCAGCAATCATTGACAATATGTTAAGTTTGCAGATTTTTTTTTATCGCATGATCCAGCCTGGTCTTGATTCCCATTAAGGCCTCTTTTTGTCTGAAACATTTGTGTTTGCTTCGTCACTTTCTTAACATTTAGAGCTGTTATACTTTCTGGAAAATCATTTAATTGTTTGAACTGCAGTAATTATTTACTGGTTATCTTCCTTCGGGTTTTGTTAGATACTAATTGCTAGCTATCTGCCTGTGGGTTATTAGTCATGTCACGACTACAAGTAGAACTATTACGTTAGCAACGTGTATAAACCCAGTATAATTATATGTCTAGTTTTCCATATGTACAAGGGCCGGGACTAATACACTGATTCAGCATAGCCCCAGATCAGCCTGTACATCCACTGGTCCTCATGGTCTACGCTGCTCACCCTTAAGTCACTGAACCAGATGTAGGATGATCTTGCTGTTAACAGACGTAAACCACCATTCAACGAATACCTTTAGTGGTTGTGACTGGAGATACAGGGCTTATGGGATTTGTGACCAGTGTTGCTCCTAATGAAGTAGCGCACTCCTGTATCCTGACGATCTATATTGCATGTTACAAGCATGGCGTGTGTCTCATTGATGGAATGGCGAACAGTGCAGATCCTGTTCAGAGTGTGCATAAGCTTCACAATATTCTAACCATTGAATATAGCTTGGTTTTCTGGATGGTGACATTTTAATTCCTGTATCGCATAAAACGTTCAATATATAGAAAACTCCACGTATTATTTCATCACTCCTGGTTTATTTTATGTTATGGATTTGTTGACTCTGTTTTATAAATTTACAATAGACCCAGGATTACCGATACTAATACTGCTTGCGTGCGTGTATCAAGAGGCACACACCATTCGTGCTCAATACCTAAAGCGGTTCGAGCTGTGTCCGATATTCAATATGTAGTACGTGTTTCGCCGCCACGTAGGGCGACTTACAACCAGAACATTCGTGTTAAAATATGGGAGAAACGAGTCGGTAAAAGATTTCGGACTAGGCTTTTTTCGGCAACTTTCACTAACATAAGTATACAAATTAATGTAGATGTATATCCTGTACACCGTGGTCAGTCTTCAATTTATACAAACTATTTTGATTTACCAGGTCCCAGGCTACTGAAATTACTTGTTTTTGATCATTATTTTGGTTTAAACAATATTTATTGGTAAATGTACATTGTATACATGTTACATAGCAAAATACAGGGATATGAAAACAAAATAGTAGCTTATATAAATTCATCTGCCTACAAGATATACGACAGTGTAACGTACACAACATTATTTTAATAACAACACCGAGAGTACACGTTTATATGTTGGTATAAAATGGTAAAATAATCAATGGCCTACATACAATTCGTTAGCTTCTCTAAAGGAACACCGACAAACATACGGTAATACGTTTTATCGTGTGTCATTGCCAGCTGTCAGTAACGACGTCAGCCATGTCAACAGCGAAAATGGTTGCGACGTCATTTACTCGATAACGTCATTATGTCATAAGGTACTTTTTCGCACGGCGCGGCTCAGATGTCAATCAGTTGGTATAC
The DNA here is from genome assembly GCA_029237695.1 of Conchocele bisecta. Taxonomy (NCBI): domain Eukaryota; kingdom Metazoa; phylum Mollusca; class Bivalvia; order Lucinida; family Thyasiridae; genus Conchocele; species Conchocele bisecta. The sequence continues at coordinate 29,896,020 of CM055274.1, forward strand.
AGTAGACTGACCAGGTAAAAATCCGGATTAACTTTTGTAAATCAAGTTGTTAGAATATAGGTGGTTATAAAGGTATTTAAATACAAATATTTCTATACACAGCTTATCAAAGAAATAGGTATACAAGTTGATGGTTGATCACGTTCAACTTTTTGGAAATACGAACAGCTGACAAATTTAATTTTCTTGTTCCTCTGAGCATTCATGTGTTATTGGAATTGGCAGTTGTCACATTTTTCAGGGTTTATATTATTTGCCATTCGTATAGGCCCAGACCAGCCTGCGCATACGCACAGTCTGGTCTGGGCCCAAACACCTTTTATTATCGATACATACCGATCTAGACTATAGTTAACAAACTAGATCATATCCCGATGTATTAATTAGTCCATACAAAGTTCTTCCCCTGTTAAGCATCCGCGTGCGTAGGTTTTCAGCGTGGTTCTATAAAAAAAAACAAAAAAACTGTGTAAGCTATTTTAAACTATTTAGTGGTGAAGTAATATGAAAATTGATTTGGGACTTGTCTAAGTTTTACAGTCGTTCATGAATGTACACTTAAAGGTCACATTACAAACTATCACTTATTTTCTTCAAAATTCTCTCAAACAACAAAGGCGACCATAATAACCGATTTCCAGTTCGTTTGTATTTTTCGTGATATTGAGATTTCTCATATAGCACCGTATCTGACATCTATACTGAGTCAGGCAATGAATTGGTCATCGCTTATGTCTCGTGTTACTCTGACCTACTGGCGCGAGGTGGCTCTGTAAAAATATCCATGACGTAGCAGTAGAACAGCTTACCTGATTGATGGATACATGTTTCTTATATAATATCGTTTGGATATATGGACATCATTTATTTGTTGCATAATTTCTTCGTTTTTGTCGTTTAATATATAAGTTAATCGTTATTTTCCTTCGCCTAGTTATACTTGTATTATTTATACGTTGGTTGCAATTGTCGGCGAAGACAAAAAAAAACATCTGTGCGGAGTCGATTGTAATTCACCGTCAAACAAACAGCCGAGCCAGAATCAGAAACAAATGAGGCTTAAATGTTAAATAGGTATTTTGTTTACAAAATACTGACATAATTTCCGACATTTCGTAAATTGATTTTGCAATGATGTGCATATATGCGTCACTTCAGCCAGAGATATAAATAGCCGTACGGAGATTGAAAGCTGGACAAGATAACGCACTTTCTCGTGGCCACTTCCTGTCGACAAACCTGTAGCGAGACTCGGCGAGATTACGCACTCGCTGTCAGTTGCTAGGACGCATAAATAATTTTGATTAGCAAAACTGCGTTTCGTGAGCGACTCGCAGTTTAAATCACATCCACATTAACAGCAATACTTATTTCTTAAACAACCAATTGACTTCGTACCGACAAATAAAATCATACAATGATGCAACCAAAAAACACGGCATACCAATTTACCAATTGACGTTGCATACCAATAGTCGGCTGCACGACTGTAAAACTGCGTTTCGTGAGCGACTCGTAGTTTAAATCACATCCACATTAACAGCAATACTTATTTCATAAACAACCAACTGTGACAACATTTATGAACGTACGAATTTACATTCAGAACTCCAGTTAACCTGCATAATTTGATAAACTCTGGTGTGGGCATTTACTTATTTCTTCACCAACATGTCAAGTCAGTAGGCCTCAAATGAGACGATTCTAAAGCACTCCCAACTTGACACTTGGTGAAACCTGCATAATTTGATAAACTCTGGTGGGCATTTACTTATTTCTTCACCAACATGTCAAGTCGGTAGGCCTCAAATGAGACGATTCTAAAGCACTCCCAACTTGACACTTGGTGAAATTTACATTCAGAACTCCAGTTAACCTGCGTAATTTGATCAACTCTGGTGGGCATTTACTTATTTCTCCACCAACACCAATGATTCTAAATTGTTTAACTGCCCATCATCAGCCAAGGTCATTTAAGGCCGGGCTGATACGCTGTAATTTCAAGTGACTAGCTCTAATTGTACAATCTGGTGACAAGTATGTTTCATGGTAATGTATATGTACATTTCAACATGTACATATGGTCAATACAGGCTGGATTAATTAACTCTCAATTGTGTTAATTATCTCCAGGCATATGCTAGGTTACTGAGGTAGGCTGCACAATTTCAGCATACTATCAAGTAGTCATATAGTGGACACCACAAGGAAGGCTGACACTACTGTACATTTTATACTTAGTATCTTGTTCACACAAGTATAGACTGCTGTGCTTCAATATGGCTTCTTCAGACTTTATACTATGGGATGATGATGACATAAATTTGGATTTACTGTTGGAGGAGTATACAGATTATGAGACAGAGAACTTTGCAACACAGACTGGCAACAGACGCAAATCTAAAGGTGCAAAGTTTGATGACAGTACTTGCATATATATGCCCAAAATGTCCAAAGGAACTAAAATCTATATCTGGATTCAGAGGCCATGTCTCAAAGAAACATGGACTGCATGTAAAAGGTACGTACATTGTTAAACCTCTTATTTATTTGAAACATCTCACATCTACACATTATTGTTACCTGGCCTTATTAAAGTGACAAACAAAAATATAGGTGTATCAATACATATTTATTTATCATATTACTATTACTATTAAATATATATACACGATAATTCACGGTGGATACAAAGACGATGTTCTGACAATTGTACAATTTTGTGTTAAAGATGGATACCCACACATTATGCAAACCAATATTTTTACGGAAATTAAACAGATACCTAATTTTGTAATCATTCACACGTTTCCAACATCAGAAGTGACTGTATTTTACACAACACAACGTGTGGAATGATTACAAAATTAAGTATCCATTTAATTTCTGTAAAAAAAATATTTATGTGTGGTATGCATCTTTCAATAATTGTTATTAGAAGAAAACAAGGTATTATTGTGTTTACCATTCTCATTTGACATTTACATATATTTTATCACACTGGACACATAAATGACATGATGCATATGAAAGACACGATGACGTACATGTACAAGTAGGGAACTTTGTGTGGGTTTGAGATTCCAAACATAGGATAGGCATCCCCCAGAGTTCCAATTGCTTGTATTTAACAACGGCACTGGCTCAAGGACCTTGCTTGTCGAGACTATAGGACTAGCTTTCACAAGTTGTCTTAAAGATGCTCAATTGAAACCGAAAATTATGGGTGTTGCGAGATTCGAACCTGGGACCCTTAGATATATTCAGCCCTGAAATTATAATATCCTGACCTGGTGCCAGGTCCATGCCACACCAGAATCATTTAGCTCACCCCAAAAGCAATACGATTAGCTTTTAATCATATTACTTTCTTAATGGGACATAACAGGATTTAGCTCTCAAGTACCAGGGGGGCCGAAATGTAGGTAAATGAGGGCCAAACCATGTAAATCGGCATTCCGGTAAAGTCAAGATGAACGCCGATCGTTAAATTTACCCATCGCATGCTCCCACCCACCACCCACCATATAGTTTTATAAGATATCTACTAAACTTTAGTAGATATCTTATATAAAAAAGTATATAAGATATCTTATAAACTTTAGTAGATCTCATATAATATATACGATATCTAGTAAAGTTTAGTAGATAACTTGTTTCGGGAATAAATATAAGAACGGCGTGCCATACATAAATGCATATTAAACATGTTTCAGCTTCAGAGCACAGATCACCCAAATGTGCAGAAAATGTCCCGGATAAAGAAATGAGCCAAGCATGTGAACCGACACCAAAACCTACACAACTCATTGAAGATGGTGTTTATGACATAATATTTCCGTGCGCATATGATGGAGCCATCAGTGAAATAAAATCAAATCCACTTCATACCACATTTACCCCTGCTATGTCTGCTATCGCTTGAAATCCCTTCCTTTTTATTTCTTTCCTTAAGTCGCGGTTCAGTTTGTCCACTTCATGCGCCAGGGTTTTAATTTGTGCCTTCTGTTGATATCGCTTTTTAATTAAAACTTCTCTGGGCATGTCAGAATGCTTGAAGGTTGATTTTGTGAAGTCTTTGTACGACAACTTGATTTCATCAATGCGTTCTTTTCGCTTGCGGAGATTTCGCCTATACTCTTGGCAGATTTGGCACCGAACGCCATTGGCAAGTAAGGAGCACTTTACTGTTCTGATTGTGGAGCTGAATGCAAAATCTCCCTGACGCGCACAAAAGTCTCCTTCATGGTAGGCTAAGACTACTGGAGCCTTATTGTCACTGAGGGATGTTCCAACTGCAGTAATAGCAGTAAGCTCGTCATCTGGATTACCTATGCATACATGAAACTTCTTGATATTTGCAAGTAGCTTCAACACATGCCATTCTCTGTTTAACTGGAAAGGTACAGAGTCCCACACTGCATGAGATTTTGGCACTTCCTTGTTATGAACATGAAGTTTTGGCACAAAATATTGGTCGATCTCGAGCTTCAGTCGTACTGCTGATTTATCATCACTTTGGTTTAGTTGAATAATCTGTATACATCTATGACCGTTTCCAGTAGTGACAAATGTGAACGGATATTCCACTGAAGATTGTAGCTGCTGTCTTAAAGTTTCAAACTCGGTCAATACATCAAAATTTCCAATATATGCGCCATGAAGGTCGCAAGTCTCAGTTGATTGGTCGGTTCCACGGAGCTCTGACGTGTCGGTTGATTGATCGGTTCCACGGAGCTCTGACGTGTCGGTTGATTGATCGGTTCCACGGAGCTCCGACGTGTCGGTTGATTGATCAGTTCCACGGAGCTCCGAATTGTCGGTTGATACGTCTGCTTCATGAGACGGTGCTGGATATGGTCGCACACGATCATGTTTTCTCCGGGCACCGGTACTGGACTTGCGTTTGCGTGGCATTCTGAAATTAGACAAATAAGGAAACATGTAAAATGCCTAAGTAAATTCCGCGGAAATGTAGGTGATCGTCAAATGAAGGTCATATGCTGGTGTGTTTCCGATAAGTAGCATTGGGCGATGAATGTGTGCAAGTTTGGTGAGTGTAGGTGTAAAAGGTAGTGTAAAATAGACTTAAACGCACAAGGTGAACATTTGTAAAATGCCTAAAGTAATGTATGTTATAGAAACATGATGAATGTTTCACTGACTGAATGGCGAACAGTGTAGGCCCTGATCAGACTGCGCAGGCTGATCTGGGGCTACACTGGTCGCGTAACCCATAATCCCATTTCTCCAGTCATCGCCACATTTGTGGAATAATAAGCTGCAAAACAGTCCACATTTTTGTTTTATGACAAGCCGGAGTTACTGCGGACTATTAATGGAATCTGAGAAGCAACCGTCTCTAAACAATGATCCAGTCATACATGTAGTTCTGCTCGGAGTAACGCCACTACACAACAATTTAGTCCCGAGTAGACTCACTGTCGGAATGAACACGTTGGACAACAGACTATTGGAAAAGGACCTGATGATGGCTGTGACCAGTACATGTAGGCATATACTATATGCACATGCCGTTCATACAGAACTGCTGTTGTACATGCAGCAGTCGGGTTAAAACCATTTTCACATTCTAGCAGCATTTAAAGCTTTCACATTGTTACCCACTTTATTTCAAAAAGTTGGGTCAACGGCCATTGACCGTTAGGATTTTATCAACATGTAAGGACTGCGGGCCAATTATGGGCATTAAATCCAAAGCTGTACTGGCTGCACTGACACAAACTGTACAGAGGTCAACAATTTATACCAGTAGGTAGGCCTATGACTCATAATTATCAATACATGCATGCATATTCCGGCACATAATGTATGTTTTTATGGAAATATAGAAAATTAAAATGATGTTTAATGTCCCATTCACATAAACCAGGTTAACCAAGGAATAATTGAGCATATATTCAACTAGAGCAATCAGTGAGCGGGGGCTCACGTATACCCCGGCCACCTCCTGGACACAGCAATCAATGGAAGCACAAATATTCAAGTAATTTGGCTTTGACCTTGGCATGAAGGCCACATGGATATTGTATAGAATGAAATATGGAAGATGAGCAAGAAATACATGAAGTTTGAAGTCAATCAAAGTTAAGGTTACATAGATATTGGGTAGCCAAAAAGTTTAACGCAAATATTTCTTTCAAAAACTTTAATGCAAATTTCCAAGTAATTTGACCTTGACCTTGGGCCTGAAGGTGACACAGGCATGATATAGAATGAAAATATGGATGATGATAAAGAAGTATATGAAGTTTGAAGTCAATTGGACTCACGGTTACATGGATATTGGGTAGCCGAAAACTTTAACACACAAATATTTCAAGTTAACACAAATTTCTAAGTAATTTGACCTTGACCTTGGGCCTGAAGGCCGCATGGGCATGGTATAGAATGAAAATATGGATGATGATAAAGAAGTATATGAAGTTTGAAGACAATTGGACTGATGGTTAGATAGATATTGGGTAGCCGAAAACTTTAACGCAAATATTTCAAGTTAACACAAATTTCTAAGTAATTTGACCTTGACCTTGGGCCTGAAGGCCGCATGGGCATGATATAGAATGAAAATATGGTGATGATAAAAGAAGTGTATGAAGTTTGAAGTCAATTGGACTTACAGTTTGAAGTCAATTGGACTTACAGTTACATAGATATTGAGTAACCAAAAACTTTAACGCAAGTGCGACGGACGAACGACGGACGGACGAACGAGAAAGACGGACGGAATGCCGAAAACTATACCCCCTCGGCATACAAAATATGCCGGGGGTATATAATTGACAAAAATATCCTTTTAGTTTCTTATAAGTAATCATGTGCAATTAAACAATTTGGAAATATAGTGAGGAAAAAGATATTGTTGGCATATGTCAACCGATGTTTCCTGCGAGATTTTTGTTTGTTTGTTTAATAACAAGTTATTGCGAGGAGAAAAAAACATATAGGTACTTTAGTGCATGTTTTTGGCATAACCTATTAGATTAAACATTAATACAATGTGATTTAACATGAAAGATATAGGGTAATCTTTCAAAATAATATGGAAAAGCCCGTTCCTCCACATGAAATGAACAGAAAAAAAGTTTTTCGCGTCACAAGATATAAAAATTTCAATCTCTCGACTGTTTATTTTCAACGTATTTGTGCATAACATTAAAACAATATACTAAACAAAAAATCTTAAAAAAACAGTGTTTACCATTACTGTATCAAAGAAACTGTGGTGTTGGGTGAGTGGAGGAGCTACCACTGGAGGAAAACAATCTAAAAACTCATATATAAATATATATGCCGTAAAAACAATAAAATGTATCACATTGTGTTCTTTTGCCGTACCAATCCTAACAAACTATATGTTATATATGTAGTTCTTTTGAAGTATAATTTTTTGGACTAAATGTTAAATATATATGAATCAAGCATGATTACGCGTTAAAACTAACACATATAAGGCGTAAAAAGCAAGCGAAACACCAGTGCATTGGTTAGAAAAAAAAAATTTCGCGTCACAACATGACTAAAAAACGGACAGATTGAAATACAAGTGTGTGGTGAATGCAAATGCATCTTGTAACTATAAAGCCACATTCAGTTATTTTCTGCAAACTATGATGCTTTCACAGTTATTTGTAAGGAATACATATTAGTTGTAGCATTAGAACAGCCGGTTTACAACCAGTTGTACGTAAAAAAACAATACAAATACCAGTAAAGTATTCGTGAACCGTCGGCAAAAAAAAATACAATATAATTTGAGCCGATGTTTAATAAAGAAAGTAGAATTCAACTCAACACTGCTCAATACAAAGCTTTGCTACTGATTATATATGACACAACTAATGTTACAATTTGCGTGATACATCTTACAAATGATTTAGGCAAGATGCAAACACTTTTCAGTGGATGCACATATATTTGACAATTACCCCACCCACCTTGATTTGCATGTTAATTTTGACGAGGCACAATAATAAATAAGCATGGTCTTCGCGTGTATTTAGATAAAACAATAGTATTTACCAATTCAAAATAGTATATATTTAATAGTTTAATGCAATTAAAATGCATTACAGAAGGAAAAACAGGAAAAATCAGCGTTTGTTTACCTTCGACCAGTCGACTTTCGATTTCACTTCCGTGTTCTGGGAATGCAGAATGGGGCTATTCCAACGGTCGTCGTCAGCGCAGTTTCACCCTTCTAAATAAAGGTATATCAATGCGCTTTTAAACAATGATGTTAGATTAAAACTAACACACTGAAAATTATCTGGAAACTGGTTAAAATGTCGGAAAATAGTTAAATTATGTAACAAAGATGGCGGACAAATCAGAAAACATTTCGGTTCCAAACTCTCGCGAGATGTCACGAGTTTTCATGAAAAAATGTATGGTCAAAGAGGGAGCTATAAATCTCGTTAGCCTATATATATCTCTGCTTCAGCATACTTGTCTTTTGACAATTTCGAGTTGAAATTAATTCGTTTGAGCTGCCATAATTAGTGACACGCGTGTGTTTTTCCATTCAAACGGATGCCGCCGGATGTCATTAATAGTTCGGCATAGTACACAACTTATCCGATGATTTGATAACAGGCAAATAGGGAAGTGAATTTTTGGACAGGTATATTCTGAAATCAACTAAGCCACACCCATTCTATGCTGATTGGTTGAATCCATTGTTTTACTGAAGTAGTATATAGGGAGTCAAAATGATACCACCTACTGTGATATCATTTACAACCCTCTATAATACCCCCACCACCCCCGAAAAATCAAAAATTGGTTAACGAGGAAATTGTCTCCCGACAGCAAATTCATAAATTTGCAACCCCCTATAATACCCCCACGAGGAAATTTATGAATTTTTAAGAAAATAATTAATGCAATTTCAATGAGATAGTTTATATTCCAACACCCCATTTTTCTCCTCCAATATAGCTAATTTATTTCTACGATGTCGAATTGTAGTCCAATTATATTGGTGTCTATCGCAATGGTATTTGGAACTACTATAGGCGGGGTAGTTGAAACATGGTAGTTGAAAACCTCCTCAATTTTGCCACGGATTTCATATTTCGTATTTTCCTCCTCCAATATAGCTAATTGATTTCGTAGATCAGCAACTAATTCTACCAGCTCTAGTCTACCACGTTCACCTTTAGCCACCTGACAGCGTAGTTGCTTATGTCTACAAAGAGTTTGGGCACTAACGAATTTACAAGGGCATCTGGGGCATTGAAATTGTGGGGGGACACAAGGAAACTTTCTACGTCTCGCTAGATGCCTTCGTAGATAGTCTTTACGCGTAAAAGTCTGACAACAAGTCTCACACTCCATTATATATGTATATGTATATGTTTATATTCAATTGGACGTGAAAAAAACTTAATGGTTTCACGACCAATTGAACAGATAAATTTCATAGGTTATACAAAAGTATATTACAGAAAATATGATAACGTCAGAAACTAGAGCAGAAATAGAAAGTTTGAGAAGAGAAGCCGAATCTCTAGGGATTACTTATAGTAAACGGTTGAGAGTTAGGGGGTTGACAAAGCTGATAAACTCCATAAAGAATGAGGCGTTTATGAAGCGGTTTACCCGCGCCCACAAACGAGGAGCCTTTAAAGACCTCTCACTAGCAGGGGAAGTTGGTAACAGAATTCAAAAAGAAAGTATTGCGGGGTTAAGGGCTAGTGTAATTAATTCTAAAGAATTACCTTCAAGCACCAATAATTTGTCTCAAATTAGACGCCCAATATCTATAGTTCGCGCGATAGTGGAAAAAGGTGAAGAAATATTGGGGGCTCACGATGAAAAATTGGAAAAGGTAGAAAATGGAAGACGGGTAGTTACATTATCCTTTCGTAAAAACATTGACATCAACGAGTCCGAACGCATGTCCGATAAACTCGCTCCGTATCTAACAACAAATTTTTATTTGAGATATTCATATTCTTACAAGCTAGAACATATGGAGGAAACTAAAAATGGAAAACCTAAAACTCTAATATTTCATAAAAATCTCGGTGGTAGCGAACCACTATCATCAATGAAAACCGTTAAAAAATGGCTGTCAGATAAGGAGCAAACACGAATAATGTCCGATAAAATAGACAGACCAAATACAAAGTGGAAGTTTGTAAGATGGGTAGAGGTTTTTGTAAAGCTAATACAGGGTAGTAGGGGAATAGATTTGGGACTACAATCCAAAGAAGCAGCAGGAGGAGAACTTCCAGAATGGTTGAGGAATAGAAAAGGTATGTATTCTTTAGATAAGTATAATGACGATCTTTGTCTGTTCAGGTGTCTAGCTATGCACCTTGATAAAAAGATCAGACCTGACAGATGTACAGAAAAAGCGGAAGAACTTAGTAAGCAATATTTCGGTAGTAATGTGGTTTCACCAATTCCTTTTTCAGACCTGAAAAAGGTTGAAGAGTTTTTTAAAATCGGTATAGAAGTATATCAACCAACCGAATGTAATGTATGGTGGTTGAAAAAGGTACCAGCGCACTATAATGAAATAGGTAATAAACCAATGACAATAGGACTGTTTAATAATCACGCATTTCTGATAAAAAACCTTATAAACCTATCTAAAACTTACGCCTTCAATAATTGTAAACAGAGATTCACAAAAGCGAGTAATATGAAGAGACACGGACCAACATGTATGAAAGGTGAGACAAAAATAGTATGTGATGGTAATTATTTAGAGCGCCCGCGTTCGTCGTTCGAGAAAGAGTTTTACCCAAAATGTTCTAACAGTTATGGGGCGATCGATTTGATGTATTCTGTGGAAAAGCGGGAGGGAATTCACATTCACCACGAACAGTGCGGACACGGGGTGAAAGATGGATTTTAGGAGCTCCGGTAGATGGATACTGTCCAGAAACCAATACCGTATATCAATATCACGGCTGTTACTGGCACGGGTGTGAGATTCATGCAAAGCATAAAAAAGAAGAACGCGCATCCACAATGAGAAGAGAAAAAATTATTAGAAGCAAAGAATTCAACCTAGTAGTTATGTGGGAATGCGAATTCCAAAGAACGGGTAAAGATATAAAGATCGGTTGCGACACTACTCTTTATCCATATCAGATAGTATACGATTTTGAGGCGTATCTCCAGCCAGAAGTTGAAACTACCGGTAATAGTTTAGAGTACGAAGCTGAGCACGTTCCGGTAAGCGTTAGTATAGGAGATAATTTCTCAGGAACGGTAACTCATATTTGTGATAAAGATCCCGCAAAACTTACAGAAAAATTCGCAGAAGATTTGAAAGTCAGGGGAAAAGCTATAAGAGAAGAAGTATGGTCAAGATACGAGTTTAATACGGAATATTTACGTGAAAAATAAATCGCCCAGATCGAACAGTGGATAGATCAAGTACCGGTTATAGGTTTTAACAGCAGTAAGTACGATATAAACTTAATAAAGAAATATTTAGTAGGTGAACTATCTGCAACAACAAAGAAAGTAATGGTCGGAAAACGGGCAAACGCAACAATATTTCTATTTACTGCGGAGTTTAGATTTCTTGATGTAATACTTTACCTAGGACCGGGTGTAAGTTACGATAGTTGGATAAAAGCCTACGACTGCAAAGGACAGAAATCTTTCTTTCCTTACGAGTGGTTCGATTCTCCAGACAAACTTGATTACCCAGGACTGCCTGATATAGAGAATTGGTATTCCAAACTATCGGGGAAAATGTTACTAGATGAAACAGAATTAAGTAAATGTCGTAGAATTTTCGAAGAAAAGAATATGAAAACTTTCAGAGATTGGTTGAAATATTATGACGATTTAGATGTAGCACCGTTCCTAGAAGCGGTAGAAAAAATGTGTGAATTTTATAAACACAGAGGTGTGGATATTTTCAAAGATGCGGTAACACTACCGGGTGTGACTATACAATATTTATTGAGAGGAACCATTAAAGAACAAAAATCTATAAAGGTGGTTATACCGGAGGATGCTCTATATGCACCAAAAGAAGAAACATACGAAATGATGAAAGACGCTCTAGTCGGGGGTCCATCAATCGTATTTACACGCTATGCAGAAGCCGGTGTTTGAAATATTAGATCAAATGGAATTAACAAACCTTGCAAGGCTATTTTGGGGTATGATGCAAACGCGTTATATTTATCTACGTTAAATAAAGATATGCCGTGTGGAAAAGAAACAATACATCATATAGATACCCCACATAATCCTAAATTTATTAAAAAGTTTTGTAAAAGAGTTTTATCTGGAGACTGGTTTGGGTTTGCGGAGGTGGATATAGAAGTTTCCACACTTTAAAAGATAAAAGATAATTTTTTCTGAAATGTCTCCACTTTTATAAACAGAGAAGTAGATGTTGATGAGGTTCCAGCACACATGATAAAATATTTGGGGAAGATACTGGAAGAACTAGAGGAAATGGAAGAAAATTGGTGGGATCTATGTCGCCACCAAAGTACTGCTGTACGCGCCACTATTGAAATGGTATTTAAACCACGGCCTAGAAATAACGGGAGTTCATCGTGTTATAGATTATATTAGTGGAAAACCCTTCGAATGGTTCGCAAAAGAAGTTACAGCTGCAAGACGAACAGGCGATGTAGAACCAAATAAGAAACCAGTAGCGGATATAATGAAATTATTAGGCAATTCGTGTTGTGGAAAAATGATAGAGGCAAAAGAGAGACATTTAAATACGACTATACACAAGACGAAACCTGTGTTGACAAAGCGTTAAGATCTGCATTCTTTGATGATTTGGAAGAGATAGGAGATGCGTACGAAATATCTTCCCGAAAACCCCGGTGTGCAGTAAAGAGCCCCTTCCACTGTGAATAGTGGTTTATCAACTAGCTAAATTGAGAATGTTGGAATTTTACTACGAATTTCTAGACAAATACGTAAAAAGAGAAGACTTTTAATTAATACAGATGGACACGGATAGTATGTATATAGGAGTTAGTGGAAAAACGATAGAGGAATTGATTAGACCTAACTTACTAGACGAGTTTGAAAAAGAAAATAATAAATGGTTGGCTTGGGATAAATGGAGCGAAAGAGAGCCAGGACTTTTCAAAATGGAATTCAGCGGAGATAGGGCGATAGCGTTATCTAGTAAGTGTTATTTCGTAGAAAAAATTAATTCAACTAATAAAAACTCTGCGAAAGGAATGTCCAAGAGAACTAACAATTTAAATTGGGATAGATATAAACGAGTACTAAGTGAAACTACAGAAGATGGAAACACATTATAGATGTAGCACAAAATAGAGGATTTAAAATGAAAGACGGAGTTATGAAAACGTACTGTCAACAAAAATTAGGACTCTCGGCGTACTACGATAAAAGACGCGTGTTACCAGACGGAATACATACAAAACCTCTCTTGATTTAATTAATAATTTTGGAAAATTAGCAATCTAAAGACTCTGACGGTCCGGGGGTAGCTGGGTGCCAGAAGGCACCATAAGAAGTTCTTCGCGAACAAAACCGCGAGATGGACCATCAGCCAAATAATAGAGCACGGGCTCATCAGGTTTGGTAATAGATCTATCTAGATGATATACATTCAGAGACCACACGGGATCAGTCGCGCGGCGGCTGCCACCTTCAAACTCTCCCGGTTGATAGAGATACCGGACGTCAACATCCGGTGGAAGCGCCTGCTCCTCTAAACCAACGGGTCGCCCGCGCAAGACGGCAGAGTGCTTGCCCGTCACCCTTTTAAACTTGATGGCATCTACGGGCTTCTTACCTATCAATCTGGTCACCTCTCCGTTCAGTGCGGAGACCACGGCGGGCAGTCTGGCCACCCACTCGGTCGATCGCGAATGAGGGTCTACAAGTTCTTTGGCATATTGGTGTCCGAACAGCCTCTCAGCCAGGGTTCGATTGAAGCGTTCCACGATCCCCTGGTCCCGGTGGATGTTGACGCGGCCGCGTCTGATAGAAACTTTATGCTTAGACAATAGATGAGAGACCGCGCCCCATGAACTCGCGGCCGGGATCGACCTGGAGAAGATTCGGCCATTTGAGAGGACTCCTCTTATATATTCGGGAAAGAGCCTCGGCCACTTCCTTAGACTCTTTAGTGGCCAACGGCTCAGGCCCCTTATAACGACTCGCTACGTCAACGATTGTCAGTGCGTACTTTTACGTTTTGCGACCGACGCGATCGTGAGGGAGAAACAGGAGATCCGCTTGGTGAACTTGGTTCGGTACCGGCACGTCGAATTTCGGGCGCGGAATATTGTGAGGCGCGGGTAAATAGATCTGCCAGATGGCCTGCTTCTTGAGCCATTCCTTGACAGCGTTTTCTGAAACCTTGGTCGCCGCCGCGAGGTTCTTGATGGCCGTGAGTCCCTTCCAGTAGCCGCGTGGGCTATAGTATGTATTTGACAGCTTGCGCGTTAGTTTGGTATCAAGTTTGCGCGTGTTAATCGTATGCGAAGTATTCTAATATATCGGACAATCTCCAACATGCCCTCGCCAGTTCGTCCGGTAACTGCGTCGTTAATAATAAACCTTTGTTGGAAGTTTCGCTGCAGCCCCAATCGCGTTTGGGTTGGAACAGGAGAGGGGAATCTAACTCGGAGGAATCTAACATCCGCTTTGCGAAAAGGGTGGCCGCTTTTTCGTCCTCGCGCCACGTCTCGAGAGAATCTCGGGCCAGACGAATCATACTCTTTGCACCAGGTAAACGATGTTTTTGGGCAGTGTAGCCTACATCGATCATAGCGTAATAAAGTTCGTCAACTAACATCGTTCTATATATATATTTTTATAAAAATAAATTGTTTTAATTAATTAATTATTTTATATAGTAGCCCACGAGCCCCACCACACCCATTCCCACGACGATGAACGCGATCTCTCGGTCTTTTTGGGCCTCTGACGGTACATAGAAATCTGAAAGTTGGGGCTCGGGATCCATTGGATCGAGACTTTTCTGTGGATATGCCAGCGCATACTCGCGGTTGGCTTCTTCAACGTTCTGGAAAGTTTGCGCGGCGTGATTCTCACGGCGCAGCTCTTCGTTGACCCAGTCCAGATGGACGGTTCGTTTTTTCGACCACGCTTCCTTTGCGCTATTGAGTTGTTCTACAGCTAAATCGTGACGCTTGCGCTCCTCATCCACGTCCAATTTTCCTATTTTCGAGAATATAAAGTTGCTACCGCTGAACGCCAATGCGTTTACAAGTGCACCACCTATCATTATTCCGATCGAAGCCATTTATTTCCATATATTAGCTGGTAGAATTCCAGCTTTAACTAGAAAATCTCGGGTCCAAACTGAGGCCGCTACATCTAAGGTCGCGAGCCCTGCGTCTCTCACAGTAAAGTCCAATTTGGGAGTGGACCCTCCTAGGGCCATCTTTGATAGTCGAGCATACCCGATACTGAAAACCGATATCACCACGGCGTGATAAAGTGCATTCACTAACATTTTACCATCTTGTTCAGCCATTGTTATAATTATTGCATATAAAAGGGATCGCGATCAATGTTTAAATGGGGCGCATCCAAATTCAACATTGTTGATGATTGGTGTTTCGTAACTTTCTTCTGAACACTGGCTGGTTCTTTTTCCAATAATAGGGGGTATTTCCACACGCACAGGGCACCAACAACTGCCAGACCACCACCAACAAACCAACTCCAATTCACGAATTTGGGTGTCAAATTCAAAGAATTTGGGTGTGCTTCCAATTCGTGAATTGGGGGTGTTGTTGTACTCAACTCTGTCTTCAGATGTTTTACTGTCTCCGTCCCCATCAATTCACTAATTGACTGCAATCCCAAACTCGATTGGAGTTTAGCCTCTCGAAGCTCGGCGAGTATTTTATCTTGTTTAACTTTTCAGGCGGCAGCCGCCGCCCGCCCAGCTGCCTGTCTTTTGGGATTTTTTATATGCGGTATGTCATCCAGTGGCGGAGTAACACTCAGGTTCGATTGTGTTGGAGCAATCTGGTTCAACTCCGTCACTCTCACGGGTGTGTCTTGTGTCATCATTTATAATATTAATATTAGAGCTTATAGTTCGTGGGCATATATGTCCAAATTGACAGTGTTTACCCGTGGTCAACGCGGTTGTCAGCGGAGCTAAGTACATTCCAAACTTGTGATAAATTGAGCAGCAGGCTGTTCTAAGAGTGTGTCCTATAAAAGGGTCAGTCTCTAGATCGTGAATCAACCCCTCGGTGTTTGGTATAGGGAGAAGTATACTAACGGCGGTAGCGTACAAATGAATAGCCGCCGATCCAAGAGTTTTTGTCATCTCCGCTCCCAATTTGGATTCGTATCGCGCATACATTTTATCAATCTCCGCATCTGACATCTTATCCACCTGACAAACTGAGAGACGCCTACCGAGATAATGCTCCGATTGTCCCCCAGCAACCAGCGCAGCTAGACGCTCGCGTCGCGCCGCATTTTCATTCGGAGTCGTTGCACTCAACCCAATACCAACTGCCGTTGGAGTTGGAGTTGATCCCGATTGCTCTGTCGGATCATTATTCTCGGCAGGCGGAGTTGAGGTTTCTTCCATTAGCTGATCGAGAAGTTCGTCGCAGTTCATTTTTCTTAATTTTTTCAAAATTAGTAATTTAACTATTCTAACAAGTCTCATTACTTTAACATATTGCCAAGCGCACCACCCGATACTTATGATCACCATTATGCTCGCAACAAAGCTCGCAGCGGAGCACCAAATTGTTAACATTGTTAACCATTGTTAAGCATTTGTTCAGCATTTGTTCAGTATTTGTTCAGCATTGTTCAGCAATTGCTAAGCATTGTTAAGCATTGCAATAGCTTATTACTTTGCAATTTTCCTAATTTTATAATTTTCTTAAAATTAATTATTAATTAATTGATAACTTTATAAGCAGTTGGTTGATCAGTCTTTAGCAGAAGCTTGGCGTGCTTAGTTTCGGAAAGCATCTGTCCAACCTCCAGGCGCTCCTCACGCGTTGGGATAACGTCATTCTCTCGAAGACAGTCATCGAATGAGTCTCGGTCCTTGCAGTGAAAGAGGGCGACCCATTTCGTTTGCTCGCGCAGATCCTTGAGGACGGCGTTGTATTTTTGAGTGGAGATCCATACGCTTTGCCTCGCATGGCGGCCAGAAAATGCGAGCTCTGAGAGCATGTCCTTCTTTTTGGTCATCGCCTCCTTGGCTGAGCAATCGTCAATCACGTATAGGGTGGGCTCGCCCTGAAATATTTGGTATAAACCACGCAACCAATCGTGAAGCCTATCACCGGGGTCAATAACGTCTACCTCAGGGTCGGTCCATATCCACGGGCGCCGCTGATAAGTATCGTTGTGCAGCACAGTGGGACATAGGATCACAATGTGACGAAAGGCATCGCGGTAGGACCCCTCGAGTAAGTCGAGGATGAAAACCGTTTTTCCACATCCTGTCTGCCCACATATTATGGCAGAGTGGGCATCTCCAATCGTGAATTGGTATTGATATTTAATTAATTCTTTAGAATTATGTATTAATAAATCGTTAGATGATTTTTTTATTAAATCAGTAGATCGCTGATACGTATCGGCCATCTTCGATGTTCAGTTGTGCGTCTGTAATTATATATAAGTACACGTTCAATGGCCCGGCTCCGTCCGCCTCTTTGGTTATCTGGATCGTCACACCCTCACTAGCGTTCTCAACTTGGCGTCCGCTACCGTGTATTTGGTCATCGTCGCTGGCTCGCATGTCTAGCCATAACGCGTATTTGGTATTCAGGAACTCCGCGAGGGAGACGGCCGAGAGCTGCAGGTCTTTGGCAACTGCGCAACCTCCGAGAGCGCTTAGAGCCGGCAGCAAACTGCTTTCTTACTTCATCCCACTGCTGGTGCGCGCGAAGACCCGCGCTGTAGAGTTGATTGGGGACTCCCTCGATCGTCACCTCTACCTTCGATGATTTTGGGGTTATAGAATTTGTCGGTTTTTCTAGCACCGAACGCGAACCGAGCATCCTCAAACAGCATCAGTATACCTTTCATCGAGCGGGCGGGTACGTTGACATTAATATTCCACAATGTGTCGCTTTTGTCTTTCGGCATCTTGCGATGGCGAAGAACTCGGTCGTAAAGTATGGCAACGCGCCCGGCGTACTGGGTTCTGATCAATCGTGCGAGTTCGGGCATCGTGACCATGTCGTACTCCAGCGAAACATTGTCGATCGTATATGTTGATAACAGGTCGGTGGTTATGAGAACTCGGCCGTAGTCGTTGAACGTTAGTTCGTATTCGAGGCGGTCAGCCAAAGCACTCTGATAGTAGGGCATGTGACTCTCTAGCAACTCAAAGTCGAGCGGGATGTAGAAGCGGTTGCCGTAAGCGCCCGCGACCGCGTTGTCACTCGCGTTGTTATCTGACTTGTCACCAGCCCCGATTCTAAGTCTGGTTACGTTCCTATTTCGGCTGGTGTCAATACCCTGATAGACAGCGTTTTCGCGCTCTTGCGCCGTCTTCCACGGGTCCTGGTAGCAATGGTAGACGTCGCTGTCATCGATCGACATCACCTTATTACCAGAAATCTTTATCATAGTCTTCTTGACTATGGCGCGACCCAGGTTCTGAACGACGGTTCGGTCCACGTCCGTCGACGTTAGCGAAATAGTGAAAGCGAGGCGAACAGTACCCGGAACAATGACGTCATGAGTTCCGAGGTTGGGGAAGCGGACTAAGAGCTGCTGGTTCTGGTCGATCGTCGATGGGTTGTTCGTAATAACGACACTCTGTCTCACGCCTTTTGCCCCGAGAGGCTCACGCAGTCTGCGGTATGGATTGAGTTTGCGACCGTATTGACTCGAAGACATAATTAATTTTATTGAAACTATTAAACCCGTATGGTTTTGTCTTTAATACATAATTAATTTTAAGGAAATTATAAATATGGCTGATTACGATGTTGACATGGATGAAATCGGAAGAGACGATTACCTCGATGGTGATGATGATGATAACTTCGAGGATTCCCTCACGACACCCACCATAGAAACTCCAGTTCCAATCCAATCACAATTGGGTGGCGCTACCACTAGTCAAAGTCAGGAATTACTTGAGGGAGCTGTAAACGAATACTACAACAGTTTGGCAGAAAAAGGTGTGGTCCCCTCTGTCGGTCGCGACTACTCCAAGTTCAAATTGGATCTGAACGGTAGATTGCGACTAAAAGCAGCATCATATCTCCCAATCATCAACACGAGGACCGGTAAACCCCTAGCGCTGGGCACCATTGCCGGAAACCCTGGCGGTGGCCAATTCATAAGGAACGAACTAGGATTCACGGATTGGAAGAGGGGTAAAACAATTATACCGGCCCGCGCTGTAGAGGCCCTAGAGGCCCTACAGTCTACCGACAAAACAATGGCGAAGACGGCCACCGCGATAGAAACGGTCGAGCTCAGCGAGGTCCCTCAAATAGCCACCGACGTTATTAACACGATGGAGACCACGTTCAGCGTCCAATCACAATTGGGGGAAATACTCAACGATGACCCACCGTTACCTCTTCGCGAACTCCGTGGACTCGATAAGGCTCTACAAACGGTCCGGGGCGAACTGGTCCTTAACCTCTCCAAACTCAAGGCGCTGGATGAACATATCGCGCTAGAAGAAAGAAAACTGGAGGAAGCCGGTGATGATAGAGAATCTACCGAGCGGATCGCCGAACGACTGCGGTCTTTGCGGGACGAAAGAGAAGCTCGCTTGGAGGCCGCCTATGTTAACCGTGAGGCTCTCCGCACACAAATAAGTCGGATCCGCGAATCAATCTCGAGGGTCCTGCACGAGGACACGACATTCGGTGAGCGTCTTCGCACTCTGTTCAGGAAGCAGGGCGTCACGATAGCAAGCATCATCGCAGCTGTCGGCATGACTATATCAACCATAGTTCTAGCTTTCACTGGTGGTGCGGCGCCACCACCCGCGCCAGCACCAGCACCATCACCCGCGCCATCCGGTGGAGCCAAGGAGTGGGTAAAAAAACAACTAAAAGCCCTCGCCAGTCTCCTGGCTAAATTAGCCGAAAAGGCGGCTGCCGCACTACCTGGACTGATCGGAAGTATCGTTTCTTACTTGCTATCTATATTATCAAAAACTGCCGGATGGCTAGCTACCTGGGCTTTAATCGTGGTAATCGCCGGTCTCCTACTATTCTTCACCAGAGAGTTCCTACAACCAAAGCGTAAATAATCCGATCGCCACGAGGGCGATGACGAGCCCTAATTTCTCCTCCTCGTGTGTTGTGCTTCCAATTTCACCCAATCTACGATTGGTGTTGATGATTGGTGTTTCTTCAATCGCGATTGGTCTGTTGATGGAACTCGATGGTGCATCCAATTTACTAATTGGGGGTACTGGGTTCAATTTACGAATTGGGGGAGGTGTATCCATTTTGTGTTTTATGAAATCGGTTCCACTGTTGAACCCGATCATGTTGGGGGTGCGCTTGATGATATCCGTATTCACGTTACCGTTGTGGCCGATTTTTTGATTGGCGGTGGCGATTACGATCTGATTATTGTAACCGTCAACCGGGTCGTCTCGTAGTATCATATTGCTCGGTGCCATATAAAGACCTATTCCAAATACATAGTCTACTGGGGTGCTGGCATACTGCAAAACGTCTTGATAATTCTGGATCGCCTTCTCTAGGTCCACCCTAGCTGAGATGGCGTCCTCTACAAGTGCCAAGAATTGTTTTTGTGCATCAAACGCTGTTCCCGTGCCCAGTATAGAACTGCGAGTTTGCTTCTGTGCGCCGAGGATGGCCCAGACGTATGTGCGAATGGAGTCGTTGACGCGAGTAACCCCGGCCTGCGTGAACCCTATACCCTTATCTAACATAAATGTACCCCACGCGTCCTGAATCTCAGCAGCCTGCTGTATGTAATCGACGTGAGCTAGTTTCGGAGGTAACATTTTACAAGAAAACACGCGACAGTGCCGACCTCCAGACACTTCCGGCCCGAAAGTCATCATCGCGGGGTCAAAATTCCCGGCGTTCCGACTGACGATGTGGTCACCGGGGAGTGATCGCGTCTAAAATCAGTCTGCGTCCAATTCCCGGACTGGCCCCGAATGAGAACGTCGCCGAGGCCAGGAAATGCTTTCTGTCTCCAGTCCGCGTCTTTTGAAACGTTAAATTCGTTACACAGTCTTTCAAAGGCCATACGGTCGTATGCGTTGGAAATGGGATCCCAGGCGTCGTCTGAGGTAGTGAAATACCTAGTTCTTTGAGAATCCTCCTATTAGTATAATACGCATGAAAGTTGTAGACACTTCGGAGCATGACATTCTTGGATGTCAGATGGTCTTTATGAAACTCCACACCCGGCTGTTGCGCACCATACAGCGAAATTTATTTGGTTCTGCCAAAACTGCATCGGTGTTGCTTTCCACCCGTTTACCGCCTCCATCGTAGTAATCTTGGGCAGCCTATATTGTTCAAACAAAGATGTTAGGAAAATTGGTGGCAAAGCCGCTGTCCGGTCTAACCGTTACGGTTGGGTGTACAAGGGGTTAACAACGTCTTTTTGCGTGTATTTACCTCCGACCGCGTACTTTACATTAGAGTTAAAGCTAAATGCTTTGGTATCCATTGAAAGATATTATTATGTTTGCTACTATCACTAATGTTCAAAAAGGGAGTTGTGAACTTCAAAAATTAATAGACAACTGCTGCGGAAAACGCCGGGTAGGCCTTAGATCAATCACCTTCACGGTTGGATGGCAGAATGTGGGGAAGAGCGAAGGGTTTTACTATGTGAAGGATGGACAACAATTAGGTGTAAAGCTGCCTCACGGACTGTGGGGAATAAGACAGCTCAAAGATTTTGTCAACTCAGAGCTTGACGGTATAATCAACCTCACAGTATCGAATGCTACCGGGCTCGCAACAATGGCCATCAGCAGTGATAATAAGGTAGTAGTCTCCCCTGGGTCGGGTATTCAACTCGGTTTTAGAGAGATATACTCCTTAAACAAAGGAGTGTTTACCCCGGGTGAGTACGTCGGTGATAATCCGGTGGACTTCGCCTTCACGAAAACTCTCAGGGTGCACCTGGATCGGGTGAACACATCGTACAACACGATAGACGGATCCCCCAGCACATTACTGAAAACTGTGCCCGCCAGCGACTGTTTCTATGGCGAGACTGTGACCTTAGACTTCCCTTCCCACACCCCGAGATGAAAGTTTTGGAATCGGGACATATCCACGAATTTACGGTCTCTATTCTCGTGATCAAGCGAGAAAGTTGAATAACTATTACCCGATTTCGGTAGAATCTCGAAATTTCCAATTGAGTATAGTGCCCAATATTATAATTAATAATTTTGAAAAAATTAAGAATGAGTATATACGGACCAGGTAGTTCTTCCGATTGGGTGACAAATTCAAAGAATTTGGAACCGGCAGAAGGTGGATTCATCCCGACAGAGGGCGACTTTTTAACTACTGGAAAAACCAAGGCCCTGATCAATAAAACTATATCGAAGGTCACAAACGGGATTCACAGGAGTATATCAGATGTTAGAGTAGAAGTGCTGACGGCGACTGCACAAATCGAGGGAGTCCGAACGGATATTGAGAAAGATCAGGCGACTTATGACGCGTTGCGCTTAGAGGACTCTCTCATCAGAGAAACGGAACTAAACGAACTAGGTAAAAAAATAACCAAATTTCGAAAAGAGAGCAGGTCGGATATTGATAAAGTCCGAGCAGACCGACACGCGGCCCTTACGTTGCGCTTAGAGGACTCTCTCATTAGAGATGCGGCATTTACCGAACTAGGTAAAAAAATAACCAAATTTCAAAAAGAGGCCACGTCGGGTATTGAGAAAGCCCGAGAAGACAACCAGGCGGCCCTTGCGAAGGCCTATGAGGTGTTGCGCTCAGAGGACTCTCTCATAAGAGAAGCGGCGGTTGCCGAACTAGATAAAAAAATAACCAAATTTCGAAAAGAGACCCGATCGGGTATTGAGAACGTCCGAGAAGACCACCAGGCGGCCATTGCGGAGGCCATTGCGGAGGCTTATGATGCGTTGCGCTTAGAGGACTCTCTCAGTAGAGAAGCGACACTTGCCAAACTAGACGGTAAAATAACTGAATTTAAAAAAGATGCCCGGTCGGGTGTTGAGGGGGTCCGAGAAGACCACAAGGAGGCCATTGCGGAGGCTTATGGGGCGTTGCGCTCAGAGGAATCTCTCAACAGAGAAGCAGCACTTACTGATATATACGAAACAATAACCGAATTTCGAAAGGAGGCTCGGTTGGGGGTTGAGGGGGTACGAACGGGTATTGAGAAAGCCCGAGAAGACAACCAGGCGGCCCTTGCGAAGGCTTATGAGGTGTTGCGCTCAGAGGACTCTCTCATAAGAGAAGCGGCGGTTGCCGAACTAGATAAAAAAATAACCAAATTTCGAAAAGAGACCCGATCGGGTATTGAGAACGTCCGAGAAGACCACCAGGCGGCGCTTGCGGAGGCCATTGCGGAGGCTTATGATGCGTTGCGCTTAGAGGACTCTCTCAGTAGAGAAGCGACACTTGCCGAACTAGACGGTAAAATAACTGAATTTAAAAAAGATGCCCGGTCGGGTGTTGAGGGGGTCCGAGAAGACCACAAGGAGGCCATTGCGGAGGCTTATGGGGCGTTGCGCTCAGAGGACTCTCTCAACAGAGAAGCGGCACTTACTGATATATACGAAAAAATAACCGAATTTCGAAAGGAGGCTCGGTTGGGGGTTGAGGGGGTAAGAACGGGTATTGAGAACGTCCGAGAAGACCACCAGGCGGCCCTTGCGAAGGCTTATGAGGTGTTGCGCTCAGAGGACTCTCTCATCAGAGAAGCGGCGGTTGCCGAACTAGACGGAAAAATAACCCAATTTCAAAAAGATGCCAGGTCGGGTGTTGAAAAAGCCCTAGAAGGTCACCAGGCGACCATTATGGAGGCTTTTATGATGCGTTGCGCTTAGAGGACTCTCTCACCAGAGAAGCGGCACTTACCGAACTAGACGGTAAAATAACTGAAGTTTCTGATAAACTGAAACATGCTCGTAGAGCCACGACCAAAGCGCTTGAGGAGACCGCTGAAAAGATTCGTGCTGAGGCCCATACCTCTATCGGGGGCTTGCCGGATTGTTAAAAACAATGAAAACGAAAAACAAAAACGTGTGATAACAGTTTGGGCTGAGAAGCGGGGCTCATTGGTTGAGGGGCTCCCTGAATATTCGTTCAGTGCCAAAGCGAGTAATAAATGTGGGGGATACACCATGACAGCTCCAGGTACACTTCTCCGAATGGCGGTCTGCTCGGTTAATGCTAATGGTAAACCTGTGGGCGAGGTCACGATAAATCTCGTAGTAGATGGGGAAGAACGGGCAATTGGAGTCACTAAACCTGCCGGAGATAGTTCGTCGGTGGTTTCGTTCGCCGGTGACAATCTAATTAGACTTTCCGAAGGTAGTGTTATTAACTTTGTTACGAAAATCGCTGACCAAGAGAGTTCTTCCACTATTGTCTCATTGTTAATTGAACTTAATTTGTAAAATACTAATATATTGAAATAAATTTGTAAAATTTAAATATGAACGAATCACTATATTCAACTCTCAATACCACTCCACCAACACTGTATCCAACTCTCAATACCACTCCACCAACACTATATCCAATTAACGAAAGAAGATCAGATTTTAGGTTGAATAACATCGTCGCTATGCAGGATATTTTAGTTAGAGAATGTGCAAATAGAAAAAGACACGCTAACAAATATAAGCGTGCGGTGAACATAGCTGAAGCATCTAGTACGGTTCTGGCAAGTTTATCTGTAATTAGTGGTGCGGGGACTGCTGCAACGCTATCTACAATTGTAACGGTTCCACTTGCAGGGGTTTTGAGTGGAATTACCGTTTTATCTGGAATACTTTGTATGGTAATTAGGGCGGCGGGTGGAAAACTCGAGAAAAAAAGTAGAAAACATGATAGAATATCCGTTCTCGCTAGGTCTAAGAAAAATAGCATCGACGTTATGGTGTCCAAAGCGTTGGCCGATAAGAAAATATCAAATTTAGAGTTTGAATCCGTGGTGGAAGAAATGGGGAGATATGAAGAATTAAAAAAATGATATAAGAATCAAGGCGCGCGCCACCATGCCCAAAATTGAGTGTACTGATTGGGATAAATTTAGGGTAAAACTTGGAAATAAAGTCGGAGGAAATGTTACAGCACCATTGTGATATTTTATAAAATAATTTTTAAAAAATAAAAAAATAATTAATTTTCTAATTTTCTTAATTTTCCTAATTTTTTCAAAATTATTAATTATATTGGTGCAGTAAACAAATTTACATACCTATACAACATGTGTTTTTCACTGAGAATTACGCCGTAATCGCATAACAAATTCAGACGAGGATTACACTGTAATCACCTGTGTAAATGGATACACTCGGCTATAAATAACTGTCTCTTTACCTCGGCTATCAATTTACGCATGGTTCATAACCCGTGTAATTGATAATTGTACAACACTAGGTAATGTTTATCATAACAGCCTACGTGGTCGTGTGGGTTAAGGAGATACTCTATAGAGACGAGGGTCGTGGGTTCGCGCCGCGGTTGGAGCTAAACATTTTTATTTATTTATTTCTATCCCTACAAATGTGGTCGCTATGGTAAACAACTGCATGACAACGGCGTTCGGAGTCCGACCGCTTGAGGTTGATGAAAAATAAATTGCCAGTTTACAAAAAAAAAAAATGGGCAGACAACTCCGGCCGTTGTCATGACACCACGTGCTATTAGCAGGTTCATGGGGATAAATGGACGCGCGGTTTCAGGGAGATGTTATTTGTCTTAGCATCAACATTGCTGTTCAAAAATATTTTTTTTCAATTTCTGTATAAGCAATATCGTAGAAATGTATATTCGTAAACAAATCGTTGGGTTTTAACAATTTTATATAATACACCTTAGTTTCATATCCGATACGCATTATCCGTCTTAATGTTTGTATTTGCCTCTTGTATAGTTGACATAATTGCCGGTATAATATTGTAAATGCAACGTTTTTATCGGAGCGTAATAAATTACGCTGGTCTTTCATGTATTCGATATCGCCTAGTGTTCTCATTTTATAGAATTTATATATAGGATTATAACCCCCGTTAGCTTCGTAAATTTCTTCAACACAGTTATTAAAAATTTTCAATTCCAATTGTATTGTATTATCCATTTTCTCTAATAGTTGTTTTTTTCTGTTCAATTTCCAATTTCTTCTAATAATTGTCCAATTTCTTCGTTAAAAGCGATATTGTAGAAACGCATATCCGTAAACGAATCTTTGATTTTAAACTGTTTTATAAAATTAGTTTGATAATGTTTCGGTAGTGTTTCTCCGATCCTATTTAGTCGCTTCATTACATAAATTTGATACTTATACCGGCGACATAATTGCCGGTTTAATATTGTAAATGCAACGTTTTTATCGCAGTGTAATAAATTACGCTGATATTTCATGTATTCGATACCACATAGTATTGTCATTTTACCGTGTTTTAATACTGTAGAAACAGCGGCGTAAAATTCTTCATCAAAGTCATTACAAAATTCCAATTCGTTGCGTATTTTATTATCCATTTTGTTATAATATTTTATTATAACCTATTAAATGTATATGTTCAATTGGACGTGAAAAAAACATAAGGTATTTATGACACCAATATAATTGGACTACAATTCGACATCGTAGAAATAAATTAGCTATATTGGAGGAGGAAAATGGGGTGTTGGAATATAAACTATCTCATTGAAATTGCATTAATTATTTTCTCAAAAATTCATAAATTTCCTCGTGGGGGTATTATAGGGGGTTGCAAATTTATGAATTTGCTGTCGGGAGACAATTTCCTCGTTAACCAATTTTTGATTTTTCGGGGGTGGTGGGGGTATTATAGTGGGTTGTAAATGATATCACAGTAGGTGGTATCATTTTGACTCCCTATATACTACTACTGACCTGATCAGTGACAGACGTGTGCAGCTATTTCAAACGGTTGTCATAAATAATGCGGCAGGTGTATATTGAATCCGCGAGGCCACACATATTCCAAGCTGATTGGTTCAGCCCAGTTTGACAGACATGGAAGAATGTACATCAGGATGATTCCTACAGTTCCGAAAATCCAACCTTGATGTGTTTGTTTTTACACATGCATGATTGTTATATTGCATGACTAAAATTGTGTAACTTGAATGTCCCCATGCTTATTTTTCCGTGATAGATAAAGGAAATACTTGTATACATGAATGGACACAATTATTTACTCTTTCTAATATTATTTGCCTACTGACTTGTTTCTATTTATTTAATAAAACATGTTTAGACTAAAGATGTTTCCAGAAGAAAACCATTTTTTTGCCAAATTCGGGTTACGTTTATTAAACATAGTTTGTTCCTGTATTTGGGTGTGACTGGATAAATGGGGTTTGTGTGATTTGTGACGAGTTTAGGTCCTAATAAAATATCACACTCCTGTAGTCAAACTACGATATATATTGCTTGTTAGTGTGTTTCATTGGCGAAACGTACATTCATTGGAATGGCGAAACGTGCATATGCTGATCAGACTGCGCGGATGCACAGGCTGATCTAGATATACACTGGTCGCAAAAGCCCTATAAGCCCCGTGTTGTGTTTGGCTCATTATTAGTCGCAGTGCGCCGGTTGAAGGGACCATTGGAGGTGCAATTAATCGCTCTGATAAGTACAGCGGATTTTGACACAATCTTTAAACAACATATGGCAATATGCCGTCACTGGCCCTGTAGTGCACCACACACACGCGGCAATTAGAGCGACTAATTTTCCCGCTGCTGGCCTGTCATCCCGGGCATTTGACTTTCCTTAATTGACCCCATGTACAACATTGTTTCACTGTAAGTGGACATTGGCGCACAAGAATGACGTTATGGCAGTTTGACCAGCACAGCACCAAGTCCATCTATTACCTGCCAGCACTTATAAGTGTCTAGTATGTTGCCCGTCTGGTCACCAATTTAGCATTATATATATGTACTATCGGGGAAAAATAGATTGCAACCTGACGATGTAAATATAAATATATATAGCTGTTGAAAAGTGCATATTATGTCCATTTAGTCGCCCACTGTAGCATTTCAGTATGTAGTTTGTAACTAGATCAGTACAGCTAGGGCCGCATATAATCTATATCAGCGCTTTAATAAACTGTATTTCTAAGTAGTCTGTTGAACTATTTAGTGTAATAATGGCATTATGCATACATTTCAGAAGTACTACGGATACGTCATATACCCACGTGACCGCAAAGAGAAATAACTGTGGTAATCAAAACAGTTAGTTATGCAGTGCCGGCTGGAAAATCTGTCTGTCCGGAATATGAAATCCGTAAAAGAACGGTACATCGAGGAAAGAATTGTTAAATTGAGGGAACGAATTGTTATGTCGTGGGAACGAATTAATACAAAAAAAAAATCTACGTCCCCTGCGGGGCTCCGTAGACAATTGATAGGCATTATGGTTTGCAATAAAGTCATGTTGGTATTTGCTACACAGCTAATCTGGCGAGACTGTCAGGTCGAGTCATTTGCAGACTGGACTTTGTATACGTTACTACATCTATTGACATTTTACATCATTATTTCACTATTCATTCAGCCGCTAGCAGAGAAAGGGGACACTTGAAGCAAGTTACGATCTTTATGTTTGCGTCGTAGGATCGTAGCTAGTTATCTCCTCCTGCAAATCCATCCACAGAAATCCGGTCATATGCTGTATTTTAGTGTTTATTTCTTACTGAATATCACAAAAACGAGTTTTTCGAACAGAGTAGATAGACCCAGATCAGACTGCACATATTATCCGATCTGAGTTTACATTGCCTGCAGTAACATTAATAAGTGTGAAAATATGAATCTGGCTAATACTGCAGTTCCGATTCAGACTGCGCAGATACGTAGGATAATCTGGATCAATATTTGTTGAAATCACTATAATTGTTCTTTCCATAACAAACCATGCAACATTCGCCCCTTTTGACAAGCAAAACGGGTATAAATTACACAACTTAGATCGGATTTCTATAAATAAACTTACCGGGAGAGAACAAGACACGATCCCTCATTGTTTGTTCATTTCATTTTTTATATTTGGGGACAATATGTTTCGCTTTGTCCGTAAACCTACTGTATTGGCCGCATAATGAACAATATAGGTCATGTTCAGACTGCGCGGATGCGAGGCCGATCAGGGACTACGCTGCTCACATATGACGGAAGTTGTCCTTTCTCAACCGAGGTCAATGATATAGTGCAACACACATCATGTATAACCTACAGTATTAGATGTTACATCGCAAACTAAATGATCACCGGGTACATGGTGATCACTTAGTTTTCGGTGGACATCTAATTATACAGTTACCCATACACACGGCACATAACGAAATACCATATTCCCCAGGAATTACTGACGCGATATCACTGAAACCGAAAGTAGCTGAACATGTATTTATATACACATTTCGTGGAAACGTGGAATATTTTGAAGGACTTTATTTCAATAGTATATTTGCGATATCACCGAAACAGAAAGTAGCTTAACACGTATATATATACATATTTCGTGGAAACGTGGAATATTTTGAATAATTTTATTTCAATATTATATTTGCCCGTTGTCACGTTCCGAATGATCTTTATAATCCTACAACAAGCAATCGAATTTATATTCAGTTTGTTAACTGAGCGCGTCTAGTCGATATCAAGGAGTTTCATGATCTTACTTGCAAACTAGACAAATGGAAAACTTAACGTATAAAAAAATGATTGAAAATGTAACTGCAGATGTACCTCCGGAGAGTATGATTGAAAATGAAACTGCAGATGACCATCTGGACAGTATGATTGAAAATAAAACTGCAGATGGCCATCTGGACAGTATGATTGCACATGTAACTGCAGATGTACCTTCTGACAGTATGAGTGAAAACGTAACTGCAGATGTTCCTCCGGACAGTGTGATTGAAAATGTAGCTGCAGGTGTAGATCTACCCCAGGACAATAACGACAAAGACAATGTGACCGTTGATAATCCGTACGCGAAGAAGTCGGCAATCAACAACACAGCCCTGCTCGTCCAGGGTCACAAGCTGTACGTATCGAAGGCGGTGCTGAGTCTCGTGTCTCCCGTGTTCCGGTCAATGTTCGAACTGAACATGCAGGAGAAAAATATGGACGAGATTCCACTACCGGGGAAATGCTTCGATGACATGGTCGAATTCCTGGAGTGTATATACCCCGATAAACGGAAACCCATCACAGGTAAGTGTCACCGTGGAGTGTATATACACCAACACACAGAAAACCATCACAGGTAAGTGTCACCGTGGAGTGTATATACACCAACACACAGAAAACCATCACAGGTAAGTGTCACCGTGGAGTGTATATACACCAACACACAGAAAACCATCACAGGTAATTGTCACAATGGAGTGTATATACACCAACACACAGAAAACCATCACAGGTAATTGTCACTGTGGAGTGTATATACCCCAACACACGGAAAACCATCACAGGTAATTGTCACTGTGGAGTGTATATACCCCAACACACGGAAAACCATCACAGGTAATTGTCACCGTGGAGTTATATACCCCAACACACGTAAACCCATCACAGGTAATTGTCACTGTGGAGTGTATATACAACACGGAACGACCATCACAGGTAATTCTCACCGTGGAGTTATATACCCCAACACACGTAAACCCATCACAGGTAATTGTCACCGTGTAGATATATACCCCAACACACGGAAACCCATCACAGGTAATTGTCACCGTGGAGTGCATATACCCCAACACATGGAACACGATCACAGGTAATTGTTACCGTGGAGTGTATATACCCCAACGTACGGAAACAAATCAGAGGTAATTGTCAACATGGTGTGCATATACTCCAACACTCGGAGAACCATCACAGGTAATTGTCACCGTCGAGGGTACATACCCCAACACACGGAAAACAATCATAGGTAATTGTCACCATGGTGTGTATATACCCCAACACTCGGAGAACCATCACAGGTAATTGTCACCGTCGAGTTATATACCCTAACACACGGAAAACCATCACAGGTAATTATCACCGTGTAGTGTATATACCCCAACACATGGAACACGATCACAGGTAATTGTCACCGTGGAGTGTATATACCCCAACACACGGAAAACCATCACATGTAATTGTCACCGTGGAGTTATATACCCTAACACACGGAACACGATCACAGGTAATTGTCACAGTGGAGTGCATATACCCCAACACACGGAAACCCATCACAGGTAATTGTCACCGTGGAGATATATACCACAATACACGGAAAACCATCACATGTAATTGTCACCGTGGAGTTATATACCCTAACACACGGAACACGATCACAGGTAATTGTCACAGTGGAGTGCATATACCCCAACACACGGAAACCCATCACAGGTAATTGTCACCGTGGAGATATATACCACAATACACGGAAACCCATCACAGGTATTTGTCACCGTGGAGTGTATATACCCCAACACACGGAACACGATCACAGGTAATTGTCACCGTGGAGTGCATATACCCCAACTTTCGGCAAACAATCAGAGGTAATTGTCACCATGGTGTGTATATACCCCAACACACGGAGAACCATAACAGGTAATTGTCACCGTCGAGTGTATATACCCCACACACGGAAAACCATCACGGGTAATTGTTACCGTGGAGTGAATATACCCCAACGGATAACCATCACAGGTAATTGTCACCATGGAGTGTATAATCCATAACACAAGGAGAACCATCACAGTTACTTGTCACCGTGGAGTGTATATACCACAACACACGGAAAACCATAACAGGTAATTGTCACCGTGGAGTGCATAACCCCAACACACGGACAACCATCACAGGTAGTTGTCACCATGGAATATATAATCCATAACACAAGGAGAACCATCACAATTAATTGTCACCTGGAGTGTATATACCACAACACACGGAAACTCATCACAGGTAACTGTCACCGTGGAGTGTATATACACCAACACACGGATAACCATCACAGGTAATTGTCACCATGGAGTGTATATACACCAATACACGGACACCCATCACAGTTAACTGTCACCATGGAGTGTATATACCCCAACACACGAAAAACCATCGCAGGTAATTGTCACCGTGGAGTGTATATACCCCAACACACGGATAACCATCACAGGTAATTGTCACCGTGGAGTGTATATACCACAACACACGGACACCCATCACAGGTAACTGTCACCATGGAGTGTATATACACCAATACACGGAAAACAACCACAGGTAATTGTCACCGTGGAGTGTATATACCCCAACACATGGAATACGATCACAGGTAATTGTCACCGTGGATTGTATATTCCCCAACACACGGACACCTATCACAGGTAACTGTCACCATGGAGTGTATATACCATAATACAAGGAGAACCATCATAATTAATTGTTACCGTGGAGTGTATATACCACAACACATTGAAAACCATCACAGGTAACTGTCATCATGGCGTGTATATACCCCAACACACGGATAACCATCACAGGTAATTGTCACCGTGGAGTGTATATACACCAACACACGGAAAACCATCACAGGTAATTGTCACCATGGAGATATATACCCCAACACACGGAAACCCATCACAGGTAATTGTCACCGTGGAATGTATATACCCCAACACATAGAATACGATCACAGGTAATTGTCACCGTGGAGTGTATATAAACCATCACAGGTAATTGTCACCGTAGAGATATATACCCTAACACACGGAAATCCATCACAGGTAATTGTCACCGTGGAGATATATACCCCAACACACGGAAACCCATCACAGATAATTGTCACCGTGGAGTGTATATACCCCAACACATGGAATACGATCACAGGTAATTGTCACCGTGGAGTGTGTATAAA
This sequence comes from Conchocele bisecta, assembly GCA_029237695.1. NCBI lineage: Eukaryota > Metazoa > Mollusca > Bivalvia > Lucinida > Thyasiridae > Conchocele > Conchocele bisecta. The sequence goes on from CM055274.1 coordinate 29,929,137, forward strand.
CCATCACAGGTAATTTTGACTGTGGAGATATATACCACAACACACGGAAATCCATCACAGGTAATTGTCACCGTGGAGTGTATAATCCACAACACACGGAAAACTATCACAGATAAATGTCACCGTGGAGTTATATACCCCAACACACGGAAACCCATCACATGTAATTGTCACCGTGGAGTGTATATACCCCAAAAGATGGAAGACGATCACAGGTAATTGTCACCGTGGAGTGTATACACCCAAACTTTCGGAAAACCATCAGAGGTAATTGTCACAATGGTGTGTATATACCCCAACACTCGTAAAACCATCACAGGTAATTGTCACCGTGGAGTGTATATATCCCAAGACACGCAAAACCATCACAAGTAATTGTCACCGTGGAGTGTATATACCCCAACACACGGAGACACATCACAGGTAATTGGTACCGTGGAGTGTATATCCCACAACACACGGAGAACCATCACAGGTAATTTTCACCGTGGAGTTATATACCCCAACGCACGGAGAACCATCACAGACACATCACAGGTAATTATCACAGTGGACCTTTATACCCCAACACACGGAGAACCATCATAGGTAATTGTGACCGTGGAGTTTATATACCACAACACACGGAACACCATCATAGGAAATTGTCACCGTGGAGTTATATACCCCAACACACGGAAACCCATCACAGGTAATCGTCACCGAGGAGTTTATATACCCCAACACATGGAGAACCATCACAGGTAATCGTTGCCGTGGAGTGTATATACCACAACACGCGGAGAACTATAACAGGTAATTGTCACAATGGAATGTATAAACCCATACACACGAAACACCATCACATGTAATTGTCACCATGGAATGTATATAACCCGACACATGAGGACCATCACAGGTAATTGTTACCATGGAGTGAATATACCCCAACACACGAAGAACCATCACATGTAACTGTTACCATGGAGTGTACATACCCCAACACACGGTGAATCATCATATGTAATTATTATCGTGGAGTGCATATACCACAACACGCGGAGAACCATCACAGGTAATTGTCACCATGGAGTGTATACAACCCAACACACGGAGAACCATCGCAGGCAATCGTCACCGTGGAGTGTATATACCCCAACACACGGAGAACCATCACAGGTCATTGTTACCATGGAGTGTATATACCCCAACACACTTAGAACCCTCACAGGTCAGTGTCACCATGAAGTGTATATACCCCAACACACGGAGGACCATCACAGGTAAGTGTCACCGTGAAGTGTATATAACCTAACACACGGAGAACCATCGCAGGCAATTGTCACCGTGGAGTGTATATACACCAACACACGGAGAACCATCACAGATCATTGTTACCATGGAGTGTATATACCCCAACGCAAGGATGACCATCTCGGGTAAGTGTAACCATGGAGTGTATATATCCCAACACACGCAACACCGCCAGAGGTAATTGTCACCATCGAGTGAATATACCACAACACAAAGAGAACCATCACAGGTAATTGTTACCTTCGAGTGTGCATACCCAAACACAAGGAGAACCATCACAGATAAGTGTCATCATGGAGTGTATATACCCCAATACTCGGAGAACCATCACAGGTAATTGTCACCATGGATTTTACATACCCCAACACTCAGAGAACCATCACAGGTAATTGTCACCGTGGAGTGTATATGCCCCAACACACGGAAAAACATCACAGGTAATTGTTACAATGGAATGTGTATATCCAAACACAAGGAGAGCCATCACAGGTAATTGTCACCGTCGATTGTATATACCCCAACACACGCATCACAGGTAATTGTCCCTATAGGTTGCACATAACCCCAACACAAGGAGAACTCTCACAGGTAAGTGTCACCATGGAGTGTATGTACCCCAACACACGGAGACCCATCGTAGGTAATTATTACCGTGGAGCGTTGATACCACAACACATGGAGAACCATCACAGGTAATTGTTACCGTGGAGTGTGTATACCCCAACACACGCAAAACCATAATACGTTATTGTTACCGTAGAGTGTGTATACCACAGCACACGGAGAACAATCACAGGTAAGTGTTACCGTGGGGAATCTTTAACCCAAAACACGGAGAACCATCATAGGTAATTGTCACCATAGACAGGTAATTGTCACGGTAGGGTGTCTCTGCCCCAACACACGGAGAACTATCACATGTAATTGGCACCATGGAGTGTATATACCCCGACACACTGAGACCCATCATAGGTAATTGTCACCATGGATTTTCTATACCACAATTCACGGAAAACCATCAGAGGTAATTGTTACCATGGAGACGTCAATATGGAAAAAATATTGATGGCTGGCGTTGCATTGTGTTTCAATGGGAAACGAACATACGTATATAATAATGTATAATATCTCCCCGAGGGAGCAGATATTGTTTTCGAGCGGAGATACATGTAATCCACAATATTCCCCTTAACCGAGGGTGGTATTTAATTTAGTATACCGAATATGAACATGATTAATGTCGCTGTTTCCAGAACAGAAACAGAAGCAAAACGTTTGCTGACTGGAGAATAAGTCATATTGTTTGCGAATGCCGGTTTATAATGTAATACTACACCAGCAATGACAAGTGCCTTCGTTCGCACTTTCGGTTTCTAATGCGCTCCATGTGTTATGGTGTGAAATCGTTTAAAAGACGGCATAGCAAGGATTTCATGTGATGAGTTGTCTTATTGCCCGTCTGAAAACACTGTTAATCCGTGCTGTAACCTATTTCACAAATGTGATATGACATACGTGTAATAACACCTGGAGCGAATTCGATTGGCTGGCCGCATTACCCAAATTATGTATTCGTATTTTGCGCCAACGTTATGTTGAATGACTAAAATTGAGATGTTCCAAATGACGTCCTTAATGGCTCGACAAAGCAATGATGTTTTGAAGTTGACGTCATCATGTTTGAAACGTCATTAGAAGCATCAGTGACTCGTTAACACATTACTGAAATTGTTCGAATATGCTCTTGTTTGGTATACGAAGTGTTTACAAAGAATAGGAACCTATTATATGGCATATTTATGAAAATAGTCAATGGCGTCTGCTCACTGAAACATATTGGATATCTCCACGTTGGCTGCTCTTTGGATGGTGACGTCATGTGATAAACAGAGTCTCACACTTGTTTCCATTAAATATGCGACTTATGAAACTCTCGTCCGCAATTGTATGCACCTCGCCAGAGGCTCAGTGCATAAACTGTGCATGACTCATTTTATACATGTCATACTAAATGGGAACTAGTTTGAGATCCTCTATATATTTTTTAAAGCCGTGACGTCGGGCCGTTTGGCGTCATATTTGACGACGTTATGCACATAGCAATCCACATATATAAAACTAAATTCTCGGAAAATGTAAAGAATCTCGCCTACTCCTACTTACATTGAACTAAATTTATACCGCCACCATTGATCCATGTAGCATAATAAAGGAGGTTGAATAAATTATGTTTGTACCTAATATACCTGAAGTAGCATAATAAAGGAGGTTGAATAAATGATGTTTATATCACAACCATTGCTCCATGTAGCATAATAAAGGAGGTTGAATAAATGATGTTTATACCTAATATACCTGAAGTAGCATAAGTATACATAAAATGCAGGTTTTGCCTTTATTTGTTCACATTTGACCCCTAATCGCGGCCTTTGATTGGTCAGTCTCAGCAGCAAGTTCAAGATGGCGGTGTTTTTTAAAGGTACATGCCCACTCAGCAGGCACAAGTTAAAGTTCCATTCACATTTGGAATGTCATTAATAATGATCCCAATGTTTACCTCACCATCTTTGGTGACGCTGCATAAACCCATACGCACAGCTCTTCCAATATAGATAGTATAACCACACTTTATATGAGCCAAGCCAGAAGCACAATTTCCGAATGCAAATTCAGAAGAGCCATCACGTAATGGCCCAGACTCTTTCAGCCCACACCGTTATTATCATTTTATGTTTATTGAACAACTCTGCCATCCTTTTATTTCCGGCATATATATAATATGTAAGACTAGTTTCATCTGCTCCATAAATACTCATTTTTATATAACATCTAATATTATAAAAAATGGCAAATTATGATTGTCAATTACATTATTATTTTCGTCTCTAATTTCAAGTCTTAATTCGTTTATATCGCCGTTTTGTAGATGTATATATTCTGGATGTGCAAATTTCACAGTATCTAACTCATTTTGCGAACTGGTATAACACCAATACAATTACTGCTTTTACCGTTGAGTAAATTACATGATGTATTTACTTGGTCAAGATAAATATAGAACGATTTGTTAACAACATTAACTGTATTAGAACCTTAATATAATTCTGCAAGTAACAAATCTGGATTAAGCCCTAGCAGAGTAAGAATATCATTTGGTATGTTCACTTTATATCCCAGATGGATACGTAAAGTACATATTCCGTTGGATTTACAGTCAGTGTTAAGGCATCATTACTAAAACAATTATTCAACCTATCAAACGAATATAACCCGGCTGGAATTGAAACTCTTATGGCGACACCACTTATAGAATACCATACATACTGTACACCATGTAACAGGTTGTACAAACCAACCCAGTATGTTAAACTTTTTAAACCTATTTTTCGTTCAGAATCGTTATTACCGATACAGTCTTGCAATGTTGCTGTTTTATTTTTTAAAGTCATATTATACATATTTTTATTGTTTAAAAATGGCATTTAAATTTAATAAGAATGCAAACTACGATAAAAACCATATACATGCTTTGCAAACGGTTCCAATGTTTAACAATGTTGATGTGTACGTGACAAAAGATAAAAGATTCAAGGCTACAATCCAAGAATAACTGGCAATATTGATAAAAATAATAAAGCACATAATAACTGGATGAATAATCCAATGCGGTGGTATCAGAATCAATTTAACTTTGCAATATGGTGTGCTACCTGCGGCTGCGGAGTTTCATATAACCACCATTTGGCGACTCTGGGTGATCCATTTTTTAAGTCATTATATATATTCATATTATGTATCAAACGCTTAGAATCTTGGCTAAAATGAAAGTTCCTTTACCAGATAACCACAGTCATTGCTGGTATGATAATAAGTATATAGTATATTATATTTCAGCATACCATAGAATATGCACCGAATTTGTATTAATTCAAACAAGGATTTCAGACAGAAGATAGACCATGGGAATCATAATCTTGGCGAATATTCTATATATTTCCAGCCAAGTGGGTCTTATAGATTAAGTCACAGGGATGTCAATGCACCATTCCTTAATGATAATGATTTTATCAAGCATACAGTTGATATCACAAATGCCTGGACATGTTTTGTTTTAGATAACTTAGTTGGATATACTCAAGTCGGAGTTGAACGACTTAATGATAGTATTAGAGTGTCAATGCTTGGAGCCCAGTCACAAACTAAAACTTCCATTATTGGTACTGGTACTGCTTTTAACGCACGAAAACCATATTTAGCAAATGGTATTGGTGCTATTAACAGAGCTGTAGACTTACCAAAAATAATTTCAAATTATCAGAATTTTTTAAAATATTCTAGGTCAAAAGTTGAGTTTGTATATGAAATTGGATTATATATGACACCAAGCGACATGGATTTGCAAATTGGAAGTATTCAAAAGTATAATAATTTAACAAAAATAGCTACCGACAATCAAGCGGTTGGTTTTAATGATAATGTAAATAGTATGCAAGTACCGCCACCGATACAAATGAAAGAAAAAATCATTATTAAGCCACTAGGAACTGCTGCAGTACCAATGCATGCGCAACATATTCAATCTCATGATATTAAAACTATACTAGAAGCAGATAATCATGAAAATCAATTGACCGCTCTCGATACCGGTAGTATTATAATTGGTTTTGGAGTATTATTTTATTATCGAGATAGAATATAATCTTTAGCAAACATATATATAAAATTCCTGCAATTGCTATTATTAAAGCCCATAAATTATTTGCGAACCAACCAACGGTTTTCTCCGCAGTTTTCAGCAACCAAGCTATAATAGTGCCAATTATTCAGGGTAATGCAGCTGCTACTTTTCCAGCTAACATTACAAGTAAAGAGACAAGATGTTTTAATTGTTCCTTTCGTTAGCTCCTTATTTTCCTCATTTTGGAATATTTGCAACACTACTTGCACCTCCATTGATACTTAAAATTGGAGTGGAAATTATAAATCCAATAGCGGTTATAGCTGAAACTATTGTTAGTCCCTGTTCTTTAAAGAGAGTTTTTAATCTTTCTGGTAATGTGGTATCTTTATGTAAGACTATTTCCATTGTACTTTTTATTCTGTTTCTTTGGGTTCTTAATATTTCCTTATCATTTGTACAACTTCAAGACGAGCTTCACGCTCAGATTGAATATATGAATTATTTTTCTATTTGTTGTGCTGCTGGATTTTCAGCATCAAATTTTATTGCGGCTGATAATTTTAATTCAGCGGCTTTCTTATTTTTATCAAGCTCGTCAAGTTTTGCAATATTATTGGTGAGAGAGCACTTTGTTTGTTGTAAAGCTTTATTTAAAACTTTACGTTTTCTCAATGATAACGTTACAAAATCGTCAGTTAAACATTGGCTGGCATTTCCTTTACGACTTATTTGTAAATCATTCGAGTACAGCGTTTTGTTTTGAATATTTAATTCTGGTCTAATTAAATCAAAATCCTGATCCGATATTCCAAAACTGTTTTTGAATTGATCTCCAAATAGTTGTATAACCCTTGATCGCCGAGACGGTTTCATCTCTGGAGTTGATTGTTCCATTTGAACTTCAACCTATTGTAATTTCATCAGGATCATAAGTCTCATTATCATTATCTCCTTCTCCACATTCAGCCATTATTTATGTATGTATTAATTTAAAATAAAATACATTTATCAAAAAATGACTCCATATGGTAGAAAACTTAATCCTTACAGACACAGAGAACCACTGGGAATGAAAGGTATAAGGCAATCAATTACAATAACAAATAATCCATCTACAATTGATCAAAATCAGCAGCTTTTAGTGTTCATTTTACAAATTTAGGACCAAACTTTTAAAATTGTATTAACATCAACCGATGATGATCGCAGAATTGTTCAAAATCGATAGTCAAGAAAACAACTATTACAATATCTGGTAATGTCAATTGACGATTCAGATGTTTATTACATTTATCGGGACCTATGGAAAACACCACCAGAACGAAATAATTTGGTTTATCAAGGTATAGATGTTCTAAAAATGCTGTAGATAAAGCTATTTCAGAAACATTTGGGAACCGGTTCCATATCCATTATATTTTGAACTTCTTGAGGCTGATATGCCACATTATGCTAATTGTGAATTTACAATATACGTTCAGAATCTGATATGGTCACGGAGCCTAATCTGGCAACAATGGTGAGAAATCAATATATGGGACAAATGTCAATATTATATGATATAATTATTCGCCATAGAAAGATTGTGAAATATAAGAGTGATACTTTATGGAATATAAATACACCCACTCGTTCTATGAAGGGAATTTTAAGGTTATTTGAAGAACCACCCGCAGATTTTGCAAGAGACAGTGACAAATTTTATAATCCGAAAATAAATAAAGTTGAAGTTACTATCGAGGGTGTGCCTAATCAATTATACAGTCAAGGGATGACATAATATAATATGTGGTATGAAATACGCAAACAGTTTGCTGGCGGAAATATTAATGATTCATTACTGAACGTTATTAGTAAATAATTGCATGTGTCCAGTCTAGAAATTCGGGGCTATCTTACAACAAAATATAGCCTCTGGCTTGACGACAGACGATAATAGTTTACATTGAAATGGACGGATAACAGAAACTACTAGTGAGGGTATCACAATTCAGAGTACTAAAGCATCCAAAGCGGCTGGTGCCGTAACTATATATTTATTTATAATTCAAGATGCCCAACTAAATATAGAAAATGGAAGATATGTATCGGCGTTGTATTGATTTGCCAAGGTATGCGCATAGAGCTATTATCTGCGGTCAAACCGGATGTGGTAAAACGGAATTTGTTCTTGACCTACTTGAGCTTTCACAGCAACCATGTGGATATGCTGGAGTACTTGAGGAGAGCATAGTTATACTTTGTCCAACTAATGTACGACACCCGAGCGATAAAAATAAAGGTTGTTAATCCCGTTAGTTTTAATGGTGAAGAGATGTTGCAAGAACTGTTAAGATTATTTGTTAATACATATGCTGCAAGTCCTACATTATATATCATTGATAACTGTTCATCTACAAGGCAAATAACAAAGAAAAAATATATGCTGTCATAGCTCGCATTCTCTGGGCGACATGCGGAGCAAAGCGTTTGGGTTATATCAGAGATATAATTCAGTCTTAAAAGACGTAAGAGAACAGACAAAATGGCTGTGCATGTTTTATTAAGAGGCTGAGCCTCTGTCTACGAAGGAGTCGAAGAAGGTCACCGAAGCCCTCTCCCGTATATACCAGAGGAGCCTTCTCAAATGGCCGAATCGTCTCCAGGTCGATCCTGGTCGCGAGTTTATGGGCGCGGTCTCTCAGCTGGTAGCGAAACACGACGGCCGCGTTCGATATCCACCGGTACCAGGGGATTGTGGAGCGGTTCAATCGGACACTGGCAGAGCTGTTTTTCGGACATCAATACGCGCAAGAGATGTAGCCAGCGTCGCAAGCTGCGATGCAGCAGCGAGCGCAAGCTGCGACGCAGCGGCGCTCAACTGAATGGGTGACTCGGCTGCCCGCTGTAGTAGCCGCTCTGAACAACGAGGTGACCAGATTGGTTGGTAGAAGCCGGTGGATGCCATCAAGGCGAACCGCTGTCGCAGAAGCCGTCTGCCGTCTCACGCGGGTGACCCATTGGTTTAGCGGAGCAAAAGCTTCCATCTGGAATACCCGACGCGGAGCTTGGAGTGCCACTCTGGATGAACGGATAATCCTGGATAATCTAGTTGTCGAACCACTCGTAGGGAAAATGAGACTTTCCATTTTGCAATCGTAAGCTTTGACCCATTTCTCTTAGCTCGTCCCCGGTCCTAAATACTGTATGATATTGAGGAACCTGAACTCCGGTTTGAATAGGAACATCGTAGTGTTCGCTCGATTTAGCACCATTCCATTCGTGACTGTCGCCGCCACCTTCTCGACCAGGTGTCGTTTGATAAGTTTCAGATCGTATCTACTAAATCCCACCACGGGTACCTTTTCTATCCAGGACGTAATCTAGCTATGTTGTGGTTTCGGTGGTAGCTCTATGCCATCCGATATGTCATCTCTAATATCTTTGGCTCTCCTTTTCTGCTCGTCGACGAACTTCTCCACTAGAGTGACTGACGGGATTGCGTTCATAAATGTGAGTTATATCGTCGTCAAGGGTGTCGCCTATCGATACCGAAATGGGTACGTGCTCAACTTCGAAGGTCAGATCCGTGGTCCGATACGTAGCTGTTGTCTTATCCAAATACGCTTCGAACTCGTGGACGATCTGGTGCGGGTACAGCGTCGCTTCGGTGAAAGTATTGGGTTTCGCGTGATGAACTTTCGTTTTCCTATAGAGTGCCGAGGATTCGGTTCTCTTACAATGTCGCGGGTACCAATGACAACCGTGCACATTGGAAGACCGTTTTCGTCTCGTGGCAGTATCCGTCAACAGTATTCTTCTCGATCCATCTCTCACCCCCGTGCCCGCATTTCGCGTGAGGAATGTGACTCCCCCATTTGTGTGACTCTTGTTCGAGGAAGCGTATCGACATCGCACTCGCCGAACCTTGAGGATAGAACGCCTTCTCGCACGCCGACTGATGTCTCTCGGTCAGTTTACCCGGACATACCGCCGCTGTTTTTCCTCGAGTGCAAGTTTCGGCGTGATGGTGTAAATGCGTCGAATGTGTGAATCGTTGTTGCCATTGTCCATAGATATACTCTTTCGTCAACTTACCTATATTAGTAATGAGGAACGAATGGCCCTCATACATCCCTATGGTCATAGTTTTCGGCTCGACCTCATCGTAGTGAGCTGGCACTCGTCGAAGGCACAAGGCTCCATCCTCGCTAGGCCCGTACACTCGAATACCGAGCTTGAACTCCTCGACCTTCTTCATTTCTTCGTTAGATATACCACCCAGACCTTGACCAAACTCGTGCCCTTGGAATTGTTTGGCTAGATCTGGAGCCTCCGCAAATCGACCCGATCTCTTACCTCGATGGATGGCGATGCATCTAAACAGACATAAATTATCGTCGAAGGTGTCGACCGAGCACATACCCTTCTTTTGTCTTAACCAGTCCGAACGTCTGCCTGCTCCCATACTAATTTGTTGACTATCGATTATCATCATCACCTCCACCGATACCCAACGTACAAAGTCAATTTCGTCCTAGGTCGTTCTATTTGATCGACCTCTATTCGACCGGTCTCTTGATTGGCGACCCACTCACCCGCGGTGGTTATTCAACCAATGACTCCTAGGACGATTTTTCTGAAATATTATCGTCTTTCTGTTTTCTTTATTTCGAAGGCTGTACGAGTATGAATACCGTAGATAAAAGGCGGTACCAGTCTCCGATCAGATCTTGTCTATTATCCTATCCGCGTTTCATTCACCTCGTGATAGAAGGTCCAGATAATCGTCCTCCTCCCCTTTTGCACGCTTTCTCTAGGTACATACATCTCGTTGATAAGGCGCGACGCTTCTTCATCCACGTCCTTCAAGAACTCGTGCCTACTAATCGTCAGACTGTCACGAACGGGCTGAACAATGCGACCAGCGATCTCTTCCTCAATGCGTACGCGAGGATTCTCTTCAACCCTCTGTGCGTAATTTGTGGCACACAGACTTTGTGGCTTCACGACCTGACTTGAACGATCGGACGATACTCTCCGCTATCGCGGTCTCCCTTACCTTATTTATCGCCTCATATATCTCTTTCTTCATTTCTCGAATCGGAACATCCTGACTGTTGGCCTCCGCTCGTAGCTCTTTTATACTGTTGATGACTCGTCGCATGTCGAAAAGTATAACTTGTGATAGTGTATCTATAATTGAGGAATTTCAGCCTGTTCGTATGTTTACCAGTATACCTAGTGATAGTGTATCTCTAATTGAGAAATTTCAGCCTCGTCGTATGTCCACTAGTATACCTAGTGATAGTGTATCTATAATTGAGAAATGTTCAGCCTCGTCATATGTCGACTAGTATACCTACTGATAGCGTATCTCTAATTGAGAAAATTCAGACTCGGTGAAGCAGTAGGGGCACTATGACGGTAGCACATACCAAATCGAGATGGAGTCGACCGCTACCCACATGATTGACGTTGTGTCACATCGAGGTGGTGTCATTTTGTTACGTAGCGTGGTGACAGGCCGACCTATATCACATCGATCGTGTGATTAAAACGCTAGTAGTATATGGGGACGAATAACGACCGTTTGACATGGCATATCGACCTGGTATCATTTTAGTCCCCATATACTACTGGACATGTTATTACCGAAGTCCGAGTGAATCTCGTCCTGAAATGGGTAGAGCAGAAGTCTGGCGTCACCAGGCATGCGGGACAGAGGTCAGGGTTTACGATATTCGACGACCCACCAATCAAAGCTTCCACCGGGAGTGTTATTAACTTTGTTACAAATATCGCCGACCAATCGAGCTCCTCCACTGTGGTAACACTGTTAATCGAACTTGATTTATGATGAATGCCGAACAACTATATCCTGAGCTGCCGTCCGAGGCGGCTGACCCGACGTCTTTTAGGATGACCAGGATTGTCGAGATACATAGAGAATAGTAGGTTAGTGCCGTGAATGGGAAAAAATATCTGGCAAGGCTTAGGAAACGGGATGGGTGAGGCTCTGCCGAGCACATCCCGTTTGCGTGCCGCGCCAGATATTTTTCCCATTCACGGAACTAACCTACTATTCTATTTATCCCGTCAACGTTACACATAGCTTTAAAAAGCAAACAAATAACCACAGCCGCATCTCCAAATCGTATTAACAGGATATCAAAAATATTTCACGGCATCGTGTTTCACGGCACATACGCACTGTGTTGATGGGATAAAACAGATTCTCCAGCATGAGGGAGAGACACGGACAGGTCATGCCAAATGATATAGGAGGGTTGTCAATGTCGTCGCAGGGGTAAGCACCACGCTAGCCTCAGCTTCCCTTGTGAGCGGGATGGGGAGTATGTCTTTATTATCAACAGTCGTTGCCTCGCCGATCGCGATGGCATTGAGTGCGGTCGCGGCGAGGGCAGGCCTGCTTTGCATGACGAGCAGACTCGTGGCCCGCAAGCTCGAGACTAAGAGTCGAAAGCACGACCGAATAGCAGTTCTTGCGAGGTAGACGAAAAACAGTATCGACGTTATCGTGTCGAAAGCAGTAGCCGACAACGATATATCAGATAGTGAGTTCAGACTGGTCGTCTGAGAGATGGCCAAATACCAGGAGTGAAAGGGCGAAATCCGGTCCAAGGCACAGCCGCAGGCTTTGGGAGATGACGACGTAAAAAACTCGCCATGAAGAGGCGGCCCGCCTCAGGACGTAATATGCTTGTTCGCGTGTCTGACGACGGGGAGATCCCGCCACAATACAGCCGGCATTTCCGTCGGCACTACCTTACGAAGCAGAGAACTTTCGGGCAAGATATATTTTCCCCCGTTCTATGTACACTACCGTGATTATCGCCCAGACATGTCCCCCACCGGCCACCATACTTATCGTTAGCATAAACTTCCTTGATTTACCGCTAAACATGATGTGTACCAGGATGTTAATCTCTTATCGCGTGTTTGTTACGCGGAGAGGAACATTGTCGTCTGCTGATAGAGACAAACATAAAAGGTGGCCTGGTTATATATGAGAATCCTATTTGTTGGGTGCCCCGATATAGGCAAGCGAACATTCTGTCCGTGTTTTTCACTGAGAATTACGCCGTAATCGTATACCAAATTTAGTCCAGGTTTACGCTGTAATCATACTCGGTCCAAACTTTATTTACCTAGTTGTCTCCCTTATATAGTTTGCTCGAAACATTACAGCATGATGTGTTTTTCACTGAGAATTACGCCGTAATCGTATACAAAATTTATTCCAGGATTAAGATGTAATCATACTTTGTCCAAACTTTATTTACCTAGTTGTCTCCCTTATATAGTTTGCTCGAAACATTAGAGCATGGTGTGTTTTTCACTAAGAATTACGCCGTAATCGTATACCAAAATTAGTCCAGGATTACGCTGTAATCATACTCTGTCTAAACGTTATATATCTAGTGCTTTCCCTTTGGATTACACTGTAACCATACTCAGTCAAAACTTTATTTACCTACTTGTCTCCCTTATATAGTTTGGCTGGAGATTACACTGTAAGCACCATTAAATGTATTCAATTACACTGTGGTTCCCCTTTGGCCGGCCAGGGGTGTGGGCTCGCGTCGTGGGTTTACCGCTGGCTCTCCCTCCGTTGTATCGTCGCTCTCCCAGCAATAAGCAAGCGACATGTGAAAGGGGACTGGCGTATTGCGTTATGGTTATCATTGCGTTGGGCCGACACATGTGGGTGGGGCGGGCTCCACTGGGTAAGTGGTCAAGAACCCCTACTAATAAGCTGTCTTATTGTTCTGTATTTTAGTATTTACTGTGTCATGCATGGAGTAATATGTGTTACAAATCGTCCATTCAGCATGGTAGAAAGGGTATATTTTCTATATCTAATTCGCAGATTAATTCCTACGACCTATACTAGTGACATTAATAATTATATTTATTTATTTATTTTACTTAATAATGTTCATAGACCTGTCAACAGCTGAGATTAATAATTGTATGTATCATAGACGTTCATATTGGAATACACAACATAGTAATCATGATAATTGTCATGGTTGCATAAATATGAAATAGACATATAGAGAGACAAACAGATATTCATTCTGTATCTGAAATGTGAGTGGATAACTAATATGTGGCTGTGACTGGAGAAATGAAACTGGTGGGATTTGCGACCAGTGTGGCTCCTGATCAGATAGTACACTCCTGTTCCCTGATAACGATGTATTATGCTTGTTAGAAGCATGACGGGTGTTTCACTGATGGAATGGCGAACAGTGCCGATCTTAATCAGGATGTGCGGATACACAGGCTTATCTGGATCTACACTGTTCGCAAATCCCATAAGCTCCATTTCTCCAGTCACAGACACACATACAGGTGTTAGTAGCCACACATTCATATGAAACCTTTCAAAAGTAGCTGGCAGCGTATCTTTAGAACTGGTGGAATAGTGACACAATTATACACGTATTTATTCCCCATAAAGAACTGTTTGTGCCTACTGAGTGGGCATGTACCTTTAATAACCGATTTTCAAAATATAACTTTTATTTTCTTAGTTAGGTCACAACAAAGCCTGATGACTGAGGTGATTTCCAATAGTTTTCGTTTTCGACTCAGCTTCGACTCGCCGCCATTTTTTATTCAAGCCATATTGACGGGCTTACAAGGTCACATTACAAACTATCACTTATTTTCTTCAAAACGCGCTGAAAACAACAACGGCGACCCTAATAACCGGTTTCCGGTTCGTTTGCATTTTTCGTGATATTGAGATTTCTCATATCGCACCTTATCTGACACCTATACAGAGCCATGCAATGAATTGGTCATCGCGTATCTCTCCTGTTACTGCGACCTACTGGCGCGAGGTGGCGCTGTACTGCTTACCTGATTGGTGGATAAAAGTTTGTTATATAATATTGTTTGGATTTACTGACATCATGTATTTGTTGCATAATTTCTTCGTTTTTGTCGTTTAATATATACGTTAATCGTTATTTTTTCATTCGCCTAGTTATACTTGGATTATTTATACGTTGGTTGCAATCATCGGCGACGACTATATGTGCGGAAGTCGGTTGTAATTCACGGTCAAACAGACAGCAGAGCCAGAATCAGAAAAAAATGTGAAATTAAATGTTATATTTCTAAAAAAAAATTACAAAATGCTAATCTCCGACATTTCGTAAATTGATTCTGCAATGCTTGCAGAATGTTACTTCAGCATACTTGTGCTTTGACAATTTCGAGTTGAAATAATCAGTGACACGCGTGTGTAGCTATGTTCAAACAGATGCCACCGGAGGTCATTAATAGCTAACAACTTATCCAATGATTTGACCGCAGGCAAATAGGGAGGTGGATCTTGGGATAGGTGTATTCTGAATTCAATGAAGCCACACCTATTCTATGCTGATTGGTTAAATCCATTTTGTTTATCTGTCCTAGACAGTGACAGACGTGTGAAGCTGCGTTCAAACGGATGTCAACAATAATGCGGCAGGTGTATATTGAATCCGCGAGGCCACACCTATGCCAAGCTGATTGGTTGCGTCCAATTTGACAGATATGGTAGAAAAGATACACTGTGCACATCCGGATGCCTTCTACAGTTCCTAAATCCAATGTTGGTGTGTTTGTTTTTATACATGGATGAATGTTATATTGCAGGACTAAAATTGTGTAACTTGAATGTTCACTCGCTTATTTTTCCGTAAATACTGTTTTCGAATACCAAAATATAACTAAATCACATATTGTGTTCGTTGGCAGATAAAAAGAATTAAAAGTATATATTCAATTTTCAGATGTACAGTAAATTCTTTACTATTTCTAATCTATTTTTCTTCTGACTTGTTTCAAATAAATAGAAAATGTTTGGACTTGATGTTAAAAATGGGGTTACGTCGAAGCTTGGTCCTATATGTGGCTGTGACTGGAGATATGGGGTTTGTGTGATTTGTGACTAGTGTAGGTCCTAATCAAATATAACACTCATGTAGTCTAAATACGAATTGAAGGAATGCCGAAAAGTTCTGATCCTTTTCAGACTGTGCGAATGTACAGGCTGAACTGGATCTACACTGGTCGCAAACGTCCTATAAGCCACGTGTTATGTTTGGCTTATTGCACCTTCTCAGCCGCAGTGTACAGTGGATGTTGACACAATCTTCAAACAACACCCCACCCCCGTGGCAATTAGAGCGACTAATTTTCCCACTGCTGTCACCCCGGGCTTTCCTTCATTGACCCCATGTACAGTATTGTTTCATTGTAAGTGGACAATGGCCTACAAGAATAACGTTATGACAGTTTGACCAGCATAGCACCATATCCATATATGCACCTGACTGCTCTGATAAGTGTCTACTCTGTTGCCCGTCTGATTTAGCATTATATATAAGTACTATCGGGGGAAACATAGATTGTAACCTGACGATGTAAATATAAATAAATGTATATACAAACTGGTATCCTACAGCTGTTGAAAATTGCACGGTATGACCATTTTGTCACCCACTGTCGCATTTCAGTATGTAGTTTATAACTAGGTCATTCTTATATTTTTACAGTACAGTCCCATATATTTATATCAGCGGTCTAATAAACTGGAGTTCTAAGTAATTCGGTTGAACAATTACGTATAATAATCGTATTAGGCATACATTTCGGAAGTTCTACTGATACGTCATATACCCACGTGACTGCAAAGGGAAATAAATGTGGTAAGCAAAATAAGGGGAAGCTAGTCATGCAGTGACGGCTGGAAAAACTGGTTGTCCGGAATAAAAATTCGTAAAAGAACGGCACATACTGGTTGGAATACTGTAAAATTTGTATTATTTGATATATAAACATGATAAATGATGAATACATAAGCATATCGCGAAAACAGAAGCTTGTTATATCTCCTTTAACAAGTAATATGGGCTCATATTACAACAGGTAATATGGGCTCATATTACCCGTCAACCTGACCAATCAAAACGCAAGAAATGTATCTGCGGTATGAAAATATATTCTACATTCGACGGCACTAATCATATATTTACTATATCTCCAGACAGAAAGTTTACATTTCTCGAAATAACTCAGGAACGGATAAAGTTATGGGAATAAAATGCAATGGGAATGAACTGCTACATACAGGCCGAATTTGTCACTGGTTCCACAAACTAACGACTTATAATTTATAATTAGAAAACATCCGTTTCTAAATAAAAGTAATAAACACTAGGTCTAAACGATTCGTTGAAAGAAACGGCATGCGTTGAATTAGTTGAAAACCGCGTATTTAATGGAAAATGTCGTTTTGAATCGTTTCTATGATTATCGTTGTACGAAACGATCGTTTTCACTTCGTTTTCCATTCGTATTACTTTCTTTCGTTTGGGAACATTCAATTTTGTTTTACTGTAACTGCATTACCGAGATATTTAGGAAACTGTATGTATAAGGGGAAGGTATGTGCAATGTACTCTTCTCACGGTATGTTCCTACAGGTAAGAATGCTGGAATCCTCGTGCCCCTGTTTGACGAGTACCAGTTCGACGATCTGAAGGCCAGTTGCCAACGGGCTCTCGTCGAATCCTGTACCGACGATACTCACATAAACACGATCCTTGACCGCTTACTGCTGGCATCCACCTACGACATGGCAGAGTTGAGAATAAAATGTCTAAACCTGGCGTCCCGCGCAGAAACATCCACATTGAAGTCGCACCGAATCATGCATGAGTTACCTCCAGCTTTAACAGTGGCGCTATGGCAAAAAGTTGCGGACAACAGAGACACGGATATAGAGGCGTTCAACGACTTGTGTCGACAGCTGGAAGGTAGTGACACTAGAACTGAAGTCTGCTCTGGCACCATATTCAACTACAAGTATAGAAACGGGAGAAGTTGGCGTGTCGAGCACAAGGCTTACCATGTCGATTGGAAAACAGAGAGCGAGTCTTATACAGACTATGACATTAAAAGCATATCACAGTTTATAACACCGATCAAAATGGCAATTGCTCGCAATTTTCCCAATGCATTGGATATATTGATAGAAATGTGTGCGGCAAATATGCATTACATGAGAAGCGCAGGCTCCTCCTGTTTACTGAAATATGATCTGCCGGATAATATCAAGGCAAGACTGGTTTCCAAAACAACTACAACTACTTACCCAGATATTATAAGGACAATATGAAACTGTGTATACAGGGGTTTTCGAATACGCTGAAAATAAATGAGCTGAGGAGACAATCGATAAAATTGGTTCTTCCTGTTCAAAATGTCGGATTTCAAAATAACCGCCAAAGTAAACTAGTTTTGCTCATATGTTAATATTTGTGACTCATAGGCACTTACGTTTTATACAAACTCAATACTAAGAACAGTAGTAATAATACTTACTAACGTTATGGTGAATAAACTGGTGTTTGCACAAAAGGCACATATTTCTCGTCCCTAGCATGTGTACAGGGACAGGAAACACGCTATTAATAACAACATACTTACTACAATGCTTATTTGCCTATGAATGATATTTGCAATTTCAAAATGGCAGCCAAATAAATATATGTTATAATGTGATATATCTCTGCACAATATATATCTAAAATGTAGCAGCTACTTTGATTTGGCTATATGCATTTGTATTGTGTGATTGTCGCTCGAAATATTGAAATTCAAGATGGCCGCCACAAATGAAAATAAATGAGATTGTAAAAATGTTACTCAAATGACATTTATTCCATGTCAGATTGCGTACTATGCCCTATTCATGCAACTGTATTTTTTTAAATGTAAACCAAAACTAGATTCTAACATTTTCACATTCAAATTGGTCGCCAGTTATTCAGAATGGGAAGGAAATGGCAAGGAATGTCAAACTGATAAACATTATACACACTTTCATTTCAGGAAACATGAACATAGAGGACACATTGTCAACATTCGTGTATTTTTAGCTCACCTGAGCGAAGCTTATGTGAGCTATTGTTGTCGGAATATTTATTTCTGACCGAATATGGTCATGTCACATAACAAATCGAAGATATCAACGGGGCGATCACTCTGGTTATGTTTTTGCCGAAATCAGATGGTTATGTCATCCAAGATGGCCGCCGAAAGGTCAAAATGTCATTCTTTTATTAGAGAGTTCAAACTTCTTCACATGAACCGCTTGGCCTATGGTAGCCAAACTTAAAAGTTATGGTCCATGGGTGAAGCCTTTTCAGATTTATTAAAATGGAGGTCATCGCTAATCCAAGATGGCCGTCGTCTAAAAATAGCACAAATTGTTCAAAGATCTTCTCAAGAACCGCCATCCAGATTTAAACAAAGCTCGGTAGGAATGATCAATGTACAATGCTCTTTCAAAGTTGTTAAAATGGTGACGCCGGGGTCAAAAATGGACGGGGCCTGTGGGGTCAAATTGGGTCAAATTTTATTTTTGACCGAATATGGTCATGTCTATATGAAGTCGAAGGTATCAATGAGGCGATCGCTATGGTACATTTTTTTTGTCGAAATTGGATGGTCACGTCATCCAAGATGGCCAACGAAAGGTCGAAAGGTCGTTCTTTTATTAGAGATTTCAAAATTCTTCTTCACACGAACCGCTTGGCCCATGGTGGCCAAACTTCACAGTTATGGTCCATGTGTGAAGCCTTTTCAGATTTGTTAAAATGGAGGTCATCGCTAATCCAAGATGGCCGCCGTCTAAAAATAGCACAAATTGTTAAAATATCTTCTTCTCAAGAACCGCCATCCGGATTTGAACACAACTCGGTAGGAATGATCAATGTACAATGCTCTTTCAAAGTTGTTAAAATGGTGACCCCGGGGTCAAAAATGGCCGTGGCCTGTGGGGTCAAATTGGGTCAAATTTTATTTTTGACCGAATATGGTCATGTATATATGAAATCGAAGGTATCAATGAGGCGATCGCTCTGGTACATTTTTTCTTCGAAATTGGATGGTCATATAATCCAAAATTGCCACCGAAAGGTCAAAAGGTCGTTCTTTTATTAATTATTTCAAAATTCACACGAACCGCTTGGCCCATTGTAGCCAAACTTCAGTTATTGTCCATGGGTGAAGCCTTTTCAGAATTGGTAAAATGGAGGTCGTTGCTAATCCATTATGGCCGCCGTCTAAAAATAGGACAAATTCTTAAAAAAACTTCTTCTCATGAACCGCCTGCCGGATTTCGACGAAACTTGATAATAATGATATATGTACATTGCTCTTTCAAAAATGTTAAAATGGTGACCCCGGGGTAAAAAATGGGCATGGCCCGTGGGGTCAAATTGGGGTCAAATTTTATGTTTGACCGAATATGCTAATGTCATATATCAAATTGAAAGTATCGATGAGGCGATTGCTCTGGTGTATTATTTGTCTAAATCGAACGTTTATGTCATGCAAGATGGCAGACGAAAGGTCAAAAGGTCGTTCTTTCAATATAGATTACAAACGTTTTTTTCTCGTGAACGACTTGGCCAATATTGGTCAAACTTCAAAGTAGTGGTCAGTGGGTCAAGCCTTTTCATTTTTTGTTAAATGATGGTCATCGCAAAATTCAAGATGGCCGCCGTTGAAAAGTAGGTCAAATTCTCAAAAGGAGGGGTTAAGTAGGGGTCAAATACCACATTTGACCGAATATAGTCATGTCATATATCAATTCGAAGGTATGGACGAAACGATTACTAGGAGTCAAATTTAATTTATGACCGAACATGGTCTGATAATATATAAAATCAAAGGTATTGATGAGGCGATCGCTGTGGTTTTATTTTCATCGAATCGGATGATTACATCATCCAGATGGCCACCGAAAGGTCAAAATGTCGTTCTTTTAGAGATTTCAAATGTCTTCTTCATACAAACCGATTGGCCATTGGTGGCCAAACTTCGCAATTATGGTTCATTGGTAAAGCCTTTTCAGTTTTGTTAAAATGGTGGTCGTCGTTAATCCAAGATGGCCGCCGTCTAAAAATAGCATAAATTCTTAAAAAATCTTCTCACGAACCACCAGACCGATTTCGACGAAACTTGACAGGAATGATCGATGTACAATGCTTTTAATGGTGTTAAAATGGTGACCTCTGGGTCAAAAATCGGCATGGCCCGGGGGATCAAATAGGGGTAATTTTTTTGACTGGTTATATAATACGGAATATGGTTATATAATACATATATTCTAAGGATTGCAATAAAACGTAGGCTGGTGTCACACCAGGGTGACACCGAGCTAGTCTACTATAGGGACGGAATACCAAGCACGTTGTGGACAGAGACAACAAGGTATATTTGTACAAGTATGATATATTTACATAAATGATAAACACAAACAATAGATGAATATGTCAGTACGGACAACGTCCCCTAGCAGCCACCGCCACAGGCCCTTGCACAACCAAGGCACATCCTCGATTCTGGAACAGGTAGGTAAAGTCAAAAGTAAACGTCATCATCATATGGATAAATATCCAATGTTAGAGATTATCTAAACAACTCCGGCTTCCGCCATGATGGGAGTGACGTTATAATAACGTCGTAAAGTTACTGTTTCTTAGGAGATACTCAGCCTACTTGGGCGGATGGGGTCCATAACGCATCGGTGAACGTCCCTATCGATTCTTCGTCCTTTGACGGAATGACGTCACCGGAATATGCCCCACTCGATTACGCCCTCGGTCCACGCGGAGCAGAATCCCCGCTAACACACGGTGTCGTGTCGTGGACTCCAGAATAAGGAAATAACTCTGTGTTGCGTACTGAATTACGCAGACACAAAGAAGGGACGTGCTGTCGCTCGTGGCTGACTGGCTGGCTGGCTGGCTGCCTGGCTGGTGTACTGGCTAGTGTACTGGCTGGCTGGGACTACAAAACACCAACGGTGTTGTTACCAGAATGTAACGTGTTATAGTCTCAATAATAGTCACAGTAGTGCACATGAAATCAATATCCCGATTGCATGGCAATACTAAACATCATCATATATTACAATGATGAAACATGATATTATGCAATGTACACAAAGATATTTTCACTAATTGGAAGAAGGGGGCTGATGGAATTCATAAGTCGGAAAATGCGATATAACACATTAATGAACAGCCACTATATCTAGTTTACCTAACGATATACCTCTTCACAGCCGTACATGTGAATACAGACGTCATTCACAGTTATTTACCATTAGTAAACAAACATTTGATTGCGACAGGCCTTACTTTGATCAGACTGCCCGTGGCCAACTGCGCTAACTTAATAAAGAGCAACTGTGCCAAGTATTCTCCTGTGCAGATTCACAGTATTACATTACATTACTAATAATAAACACTGTATACTCTAATCAGACTGTAGGATTCCACAGGCTGACCCAAAGCATCAGTGATTGAAACAATTATACTTCACATCATGTCCTTATTGCAGCTTACTGATGTATAAATCAGTGCACTTAGAGCAGAACTGTCTGATCTGGCCATCCTGGTCGCAATAGCATTTACAATATTTACAACACACTGCGAACGTAATACGACTTAATAAAATGAATGTACAGACGACTGGGTTAGGAGTTAACATGTGTTTCCCCATAGAGTAATGAAAGTCGTCCAGAAAATTCACGTTACAATTGTGACATGTTAAAATTGGCAATATTCTAATGTATTGTACAGGGCGCAGACTGATATCCGATTGAATCATAACATAAAATGCATGGCTAATGTTAGTGAACATTTCAATCAAGTTCGCCCTTCGTTTTACAAATACAATAAATTGCTAATGCAATTAGTCAGAGTGACATGCAACAAAAACACATGAGAATAATATGCCATTACAATACTCACGGAATGCTCCCCATGCCAGTCCTGTAATCGTTATTATTTACACGTAAGCACGACGAACTAATGAATCATTAATATTTGATTAAGGGAGATAATCTACATCAGCGGATACATGCCATACGGCTTTTATTGACCAAGCGTTTGGTCGAAACGGGGCCAAATAACTCGGGGTAAATTAAATAGTGCAGTATTATCGAGGATAAGATAACACTGCGTAGAATTGCCGGTCTTGGCAAGATTCAGACTTAAATGGCAGCATTAGAAAGTAACAACAACATATGTACTCACCAATTCCCAGTGAACAACTTGCGCTCCAATGTCACAAGAATGAAATTGAATGTCTGACTGATAATATATGGTGCTACAACGAATATATACCCCCACCCTAGTGCATGACTATCCCATATAGTCTGCTTGTCAATGTAAAACTTATGGGCCCACATTTGGCTTACAATTTTACATAAGTGGACTAATTATCTGACAGTCAGTCTAGCTCATGAGATATCTAGCAGTGGCGTAGGAGCCGGGGGGGGGGGGGCAGGGGCCCCCCAATAATTGGTGGATGAAATTTCCTGTGTAGACCTTATTCTTTTTGTTCATCAATTATACGAGTTTTATCCCGGCTTCACCGCTTTCAATCATGTTCGTTAATACAGACAGAACTTATAAAATGTCAAGTCACCCTTCCTGTCTTGTGGCTTGAAGGGGTGCGCCGAAAAATAAGCGGCGGAACTTTGGAATACAACAACAACAACAACAACAACAATAAGTTTGGTGGCCGCGATTTGTTTCTACAAGAACAAGTCTGAAGATAGCCAGCCGCATGTTGTAAGTAATCAGTTGAAACTCACACTCGAAGAACGAGTTTCTGTAATATCAACTAATTATACTGTAAAATTCAATGACTAGCTGAAATCCAACGAATGTTAATAACAGTAACACGTACCAAATTTCGACGCATACCTAATGTCGACATTAGAGAGAAAGATCGATAATTTAAAGCGCACTGCCACAGGTTTACCAACTGGCCGGTTTTGTCTGCTCTGACATGACTTTTTACAATACTTTATGGTACAGGCAACTGAGTGTCATACTGATTGGACCGTCCGTGTGTCCGCAGGGGCCGATCTAGGCGTGGCTTGTGGGGGCTGAAACCGCCCCGTTCATCCATCAGTAAACGTTGATGTATGCACACAATAAATTGTTGCAACCATATGGAATATTTTAACGAAAACTTCATCCATGCATAGATATCTAGTAAACGATGTGTCCCGCGCAAGAACAACAACTCTGGCGTCACTAATTTTGGAGTTATTGCCCGTCATGTCAATATATTTCATATTTTTGATGATATAACAATATTGTTGGACATGGGGGGGCCTGGCCCCCCCAATATTGTTAAAAGTTGGGGGCCTGGCGAATGCGAAAACGTCAGCGTCTCCGCATCAAAATTGTCCCATTAAGTTATCAAATTACCGAACCACTCTTGATTACCTGTGTAAATACCAAGATAAATATATAACCTTCATATTTGGGATGCGCCAGATAGGTTTAGAGCTGTTTTAATGTGTGAAATTGTCAAAAGTCTCATGGTGATGACGTCATTTCTGGCGATCTCGCAAATCTGGCAAGATGCCCGACATTTTTGACAGATTTTCCCGACGCCCAAGCATCATGATTGGCCAAATGACGTCATGTGGAACAGTTTCAGAACCTATAAATACAACACAATTGGCTAGGATCCAGTGGTTCAGCTCCTAAGAACAAACTATAACATCTATGTGGTGTGTTCTCGCCAGTGACCAGTGGACGTCACCTGAATGTAACCAGTACCCGGCATGGCTTTGTTGCAGAATAACCCTCAGATAATAAACTGAATACCTGAATAAACATCTTCCATTGACTCTACATAAGCCATCCTGACACAACAATAAACCGTAAGACCGCTCGCTTGCGTTTGTTACAATATAACATAATCAATGAATGTAGATATTAAGTAACATGATTGTTCCAGCATTCAAACCCCCATTCCGACCCTACCAGCCTGATTTACATATGCGAACTTCCACTACTACATAACAGCCTGATCTATATTATGCTAACTTCCACTACTACATACCAGCTTGATTTACATTATGCTAACTTCCACTACCACATACCAGCCTGATTTACATTATGCTAACTTCTACACATCCAGCCTGATTACATTATGCTAAGCTCCACTATCACATACCAGCCTGATTTGCATTATGCTAACTTTCACTACCACATACCAGCCTGATTTACATTATGCTAACTTCTACACATACCAGCCTGATTTACATTATGCTAAGCTCCACTATCACATACCAGCCTGATTTGCATTATGCTAACTTTCACTACCACATACCAGCCTGATTTACTGTATGCTAACTTCCACTACTACATACCAGCACGATTTACATGATGCTAACTTCCACTACTACATACCAGCCTGCTTTACATTATGCTAACTTTCACACATACCAGCCTGATTTGCATCATGCTAACTTCACACTACTACATACCAGCCTGATTTACATTATGCTAACTTCCACTAACACATACCAGCCTGATTTACATTATGCTAACTTCCACACATACCAGCCAGATTTACATTATGCTAACTTCGACTACCACATACCAACCTGATCTACAGTATGCTAACTTCCACTACCACATACCGGCCTGATTTACATTATGCTAACTTCCACACATACCAGCCTGATTTACATCATGCTAACTCTTCACACTACTACATACCAGCCTGATTTACATTATGCTAACTTCCACTACTACATACAAGCCTGATTTACATTATGCTAACGTCCACTACCACATACCAGCCCGATTTACGTTATGCTAACTTCCACTACTACATACAAGCCTGATTTACATTATGCTAACTTCCGCAGATACGAGCCTGATTTTCATTATGCTAACTTCCACTTCTGAGTACCAGCCTGTTTACATTATGCTAACTTCTACTACCACATACCAGCCTGATTTACATTATGCTAACTTCCACTACTACATACCAGCCTGATTTACATTATGCTAACTTCACACTACTACGTACCAACCTGATTTACATTATGCTAACTACCACTACTACATACCAGCCTGATTTACATTATGCTAACTTCCACTACTACATACAAGCCTGATTTACATTATGCTAACTTCCACTACTACATACCAGCCTGATTTACATTATGCTAACTTCCACTACCACATACCAGCCTGATTTACATTATGCTAACTTCCACTACTACATACCAGCCTGATTTACATTATGCTAACTTCACACTACTACGTACCAACCTGATTTACATTATGCTAACTACCACTACTACATACCAGCCTGATTTACATTATGCTAACTTCCACTACTACATACAAGCCTGATTTACATTATGCTAACTTCCACTACTACATACCAGCCTGATTTACATTATGCTAACTTCCACAACTACATACCGTAAATTTTGACAATACAACATGCAAATCCCACTAACCATGAGTACTTGACTTTACCACCATATTTGCTAACATGCGATTTTACAACCATACGATATTAGCTAATTGTATCTATACTATACCGTCCTGTACCTCTTCGGAACGGTTACGTTGCATGTTCACCTTTATGATTGCTTACTGGTTTTGCGACTAGAGACGTAATATCAATTATTGTGATCAATACCTCATGTGACAGTTATGATAGGCATGGATATGAAAATAATTATGACTGACATATATTACACATGAGCAATTTACAAAATTTACCAAACACAAATCAATCAATCATATTGCATACCCTTAAGTGGCCCTCACATATCAGCCGACGCCCGCACGATTTTTCTAATCGCAGGAGTCGCCGGGAGATTTAAATCCAACGGCGCCCGGCGGATCTTTTTCCAATAATTTACGTCAAAATCTTCATGCGGCCGCCAGATCACTGGTCGGTTTCCGGCAGGCCGCCGGGTGGGTCCATAGCGACGTGATTACGGGCTTGCCACGACCTAAAATCGCGTTTGGAAAATCGCAGATTTGGGAGTCAGGTTTTCACGGCCGCAGCGTTCGTGCGCCGCGACCGTAATGTGAGGGCCGCTTAACTTGGAGATTTTTTCTCACATCTTTATATACATTGTGGATTTTACTGGGGTGTTTGTTTGGTTGATAGCTGGTTGACGTGTTTAATGAACTCAACGATGAAACCGTAGATAACAAAATGTAACTATCACTATAATTACGGGATGTTGATTAACAGAAATAATACATGCTAGTTGTAGTCAAAAAATAGTTTTTGCATAAGCATAGCAAAATAAGCGACACTGTAATTAAACCTTTGCTAACAGAAGTGGTTCATAGACCGTTTGCAAAAAAACACCCAATATTTTTGTTTGCATAAACACAGTACAAATATGTTATAGCATAAGCACAACATACACATAAGAAAATTAGGTTGGAGCTATAATTAATCATTTCGTTGACCGTAGTGGTTCCTAAACCGGTTACAACCAAAGAATCGAATAGTATTGCAAAAGCATATATATATCATATAATTGCATAAACATAGGACTCTTATATCCTACGTACAAAAAATAGATCGAGTTGTTCAACAAAAAATTAAAATTACTGTCACAAATATTGTGATTAATGTTTGCTACATTAGCACAGCAAATTAAGTTGAAGCTGTTGTTAATCCTTTTTGGCCGTAACGGTTCATGGACCATTTACCACCAATGAAGCATCAGATGAATCAAATTGCTTTATTATATAAGCACCGCATAATCATAACACAATAAGTTGGAGCTAATGAATCCTCTTGCTGACCGTAGTAGTTCATAACCAGTTAAAACCAATAGAACACCCAATAAATTAAATATCGTTATTGCATAATCACTACATAAGTACATGTATAACAAAATAAGTTAAGCTGCAATGAATAATGTTGTTGACCGTAATGATTCATAGACCGTTTACACCCTATAAGCAAGGCTTTTTATAGTATATGCACAGGCATACAACTGTATAGCATGGGCATAGTACGGTGGTGTGGTGCCTATACAACTGTATAGCATGGGCACAGTACGGTGGTGTGCTGCCTATACAACTGTATAGCATGGGCATAGTACGGTGGTGTGCTGCCTATACAACTGTATAGCATGGCACAGTACGGTGGTGTGCTGCCTATACAACTGTATAGCATGGGCACAGTACGGTGTGTGCTGCCTATACAAACTGTATAGCATGGGCATAGTACGGTGGTGTGCTGCCTATACAACTGTATAGCATGGGCACAGTACGGTGGTGTGCTGCCTATACAACTGTATAGCATGGGCACAGTACGGTGGTGTGCTGCCTATACAACTGTATAGCATGGGCACAGTACGGTGGTGTGCTGCCTATACAACTGTATAGCATGGGCACAGTACGGTGGTGTGGTGCCTATACAACTGTATAGCATGGGCACAGTACGGTGGTGTGGTGCCTATACAACTGTATAGCATGGGCACAGTACGGTGGTGTGCTGCCTATACAACTGTATAGCATGGGCACAGTACGGTGGTGTGGTGCCTATACAACTGTATAGCATGGGCACAGTACGGTGGTGTGCTGCCTATACAACTGTACAATGCTTACATTATAGATTACCTTCAAAACTACTGCAACCAATTTTGATTACACGGAAATATATATTTGGTTACTGCATAAGCACCGCAAAATAAGTTAAAACTGTAATATAATTTTGCTGAAAATAGGGTTCATTGACCAGTGTCGACCAATAAGACACCCATTAAGCTACTTTTACTATATCTTCGTTACACGGATATGAAATATTGTTTACTGCATAAGCGTAGCAAAATATGTTGAAACTGTAATATATATTTGCTGATAGTAAGGTTGCATAGACCAGTTGCGGCCAATAGAACATCATATGAATCATAACCTGTCACAACCTTTAAATCATTCCTTTTATTTCATATGTACAAATAAAATGTATGGCATAAGCACAGCGTGGTGGAGTAGTACCTGCACAACTGTACATTGCTTTATTAATAAGAAAACTTTTAATATTGTTATGTTGTACAATTATATAGTCCTGCTTATATGTGGGGTTGTGATAATGTCCCAAGAGAGAGGTTGGTTGTGTACATAGATATGTGGTTGTCTATGTATTTGTATATTGGTGTATATTCATATATATGTGTGTATATGCATGTGTATGATAGTATGCATGTATAGATGTATGTTTATGGTGGTGAGTGGATATGTATATGCATTGTTCATTATCGTCATTTACAATGGCACCAGATGGTGTTAGAATGTAATATGCATATAGTTAGAATATTACATACAAATATTATGTTTAAATATGATATTAGCCACGAGATGTATTTGATTTGATTTGGGCCTATTTTATGAGTAGTTACCGTGGTTACTGTAGATATTTCATGCACAAGGCATATCATTTGCACTGGCTGATAGTACATATCTTTTTATTTTACCATATAACCATACACTATAGAATTATGTATGTAGATAATATATGTATGGCTATACACGCGTACCACATTAATATATGGTACACTTACCAACCTGTTATGGAAAAAAATGACAAATAGTTAATAATTAATTATCGATTCTTAGATATATTTATGGCTGTACACACATTAATATATGGTACACTTATAAACCTGTTATGAAACAAAATGATAAATAGTTAATAATGCATTTTTATGTATATTGGTTATATGGTAAATATTAAATTTAGTCACATTGCATATGTGTAGACAATTTTATGTTATCATTTATAATATCAAGTTTCCTAAATAAATGTGTTGGTATACAATTATTACACACGTATGTGTTGTGTTATAACCCTTTCTGAGGTCGTGTGGACGGGCTGCATTTTTAAATTAATCTATGTATTATGATTTTATCATTATTGGTAGACCATGGGACGACTTTATAGGGCTCGTCAATAGCAGATACACTCATTGATTTGCTTTATGTAGCGCATAGGTACCATCGCCCTATACCGGCTTAAAGTTAATATACGATTGTGCCGTGTTTCTCTACGTTGACACAGGTCTTGTTGAGGTCCGAGACAATTAGTTAGCCAAACAAAATACAAACCTAACTCAAAGAGAAACATTGGTCAATTGGTCCACTCGTTGAGGGTATCCCCAGTGCAGAGTCCACCAAGGCGTTTGAGTTTCCGTACGTCTGTCTGGCGCAGAGACATGTAGCAGCTCCGGGTTCATGCCTGTGTAGAGCAGTGTGATATAGCCACTTTGCGTACAGCAGACAGTCACAGCCATAATGTATTACAGAAATGACACACCATATGATACATACAATATTATTATATTACACTGAGTTGAATTTCATGCATGTGAATCCTTTCGACGTCTTAGCCAACGTGATAGCCAGGAACTTTACACCCGGTATACCACGTCCGGTATACCATACCTAGTTAACTGATCTGGACTTTAAATCCATGTACCACTTTCGGCATACCATACCTAGTTAACTGATCTGGCATTTTACATCCCGTCTGCCACTTCTGGCATACCAATCCTAGTTAACTTATCTGGAACTTTACACCCGGTCTACCACTTCCGGTATATTCCGTCTGCCACTTCTGGCATACCATACCTAGTTAACTTATCTGGAACTTTACATTGGGTCTACTACTTCCGGTATACTATATCCAGTTGGTTTACCTTAGGAACTTTACTTCCGATATACAACTCCCGATGTTTCCAACTTCCGGAACTAATTCCGGATATCCATTTCCGGATCACTGTCCTCGACTAGGTTACATTCCACCATTGATTGCTACTATATAATTTAACAGAAACCTGTGTCACCTGGATTTATTTAAAATACATATAGAATGGAATACTTTCTGTCAGCATTTTAATAAATAATTAGCTTGTGGACAGTAAAATATGAGGAGAAAACAAGGTGTTGGCAATCATGTAAGAAATTCCCATAACTCGGAAGGCATGCTTGATTAAAAAAGCAGATGCTCGAGAATGGATCAACGAATGATAGGGTCATGTTTAGTATGAATACGTGACAGGCAGTAAGAAGAAAATGTTCTCATATTTTTTGTCGTAGGAGTAAATGCATAAATTATGTACTTCTAATAATTCCCATCCGAAATTCACCAGTAACCACAAGCAATTAGCACAAAGGAAGCAAAATGTTTCGCACTATTTCTTCAATATGTACTACTTTCGACTGGAGCACTAAGGACCACATTCGATTTACTGGAATGAAACCACCACCATGTGATGTGACTACACACGGCTTTAGACTTTGACATTATATCAGATTCCATTTCAAATCCGGGAAATTTGACATTCATACTTTTAGTACCAGTAATTATATTGCATTGACAATACTAGGTGTATACTTTGATATTGTATATCATCACTTCTATGGCTTATCATGGCTGCGTGATTGTAGTAAGTGAACATATTTGTCTATTCTGTATCCCATACTGCGGGTAATGCAGACCTCGAAACTCGAAACCTTACGACACGTTCGTACCATTATATATTACTGTCGGTATTGTGATACGGTGGAGAGTTTCCGTGATACGGTGCAGACAGGGTATATACATTTCGCTAAGATGGCGTAGCGGAATGACAGCAGGTAAGTGTCAGTTTAATTAAATATTTTACAGCTTACATGACATTATCAGCAACATATATGGTATGTACAGACGCAGAAATGAATATGATGTCCAACGATCACGCTCACAATACTAATGACAAACGTATTTTCTGAATAATTCGCTTGCAATGACGACACCATTTTGTACGTGCATTTTGAACCGAGGGAGCTTGATGAAAGTGCCAATTTCTGGATAAATAATGCATGTTATTGTCCCTTTTCGGTGGCGTTATCGAGTAAATACAGTCTAATTGATACATGGAAGGTGTCAGCTCTCTACATGCAGGTTATGAAATGCTTTTATGGCATTTTCTGATTGATCTTGTTATGGTTTGCAACGCCTGTTACGGTATAGAGTTTCCGTAAGCAACTGCATAAAAGGATACGGTGTTGCGCGAAAACAAGCTACGGTTTGTACCGGTGATACAAAATAGTTATGGTGTGTCGCACATTTCTTTTCAGAACCAGCTGGCATAAGGTGCGTTGATTAGTGCTGACGATAAGACATTGTTTGACCTTGTTTCATAATTGTAATACGAGAAAACGAGCAATTGACGGTCAATTATGCTGTAATCAACGAATCTTATGCCAGAAAGAGACAACAAGGTATACAGTTGCAATGATGATATATTTACAAACGAGTTTATGCACAAAATTGAATGTCCAATACAGTATGGACAACGTCCTCTCGAGGGTAGACAGCAACCCATGCAACGATTCTGGAACAGGTAAGTATCGTATAATATATATATAAAACGTTCAAGCTATGAACTGAGTATCTGTCAACTAACTCAGGTTATATGATGTCGTTCAGATTTATTAACTATCACTTATAGGCGGAGGGGGTTGTTACGTCTTTACTTCAATGGGTGGACGTCCTTAGAGAAGCATCTCGTCCTTAGATCGGACGTCGTCACCACATATGTAGCCCCACTCAGTACGTCCTGGTTCACGCGGAGCAGAGTCCCCGCTGATATACGGAACCGTGTTGTGGACCCCGGAATCGGATTGGTTTACCGTACTGGCTCTACGCTGTGTCACCAAATTGACAGACCGTCGCTGGCTGGGACTACAAAACATCAACGGTGCTGTTACCAGAGTGTAACGTGTTACAGTCTCCATAATAGTAACATCAGTGCACATGCAATCATTATTATGATTGCATGGCAATACTAATCAACCTCGTAAATTACAATGATGAATCATGATAAATTGCAATGTACACAAATATATATTCACTAGTTGGAAGAAGGGGGCTGATGGAATTAATGTGTCGCAGAAGGCGAACAGCCACTATGAACAGCCACTATATCTAGCGTACACAAACAATATATATTCACAGCCGTACCTGTGAATATCCACGTCATTCTCAGTTATTTAACATTAGTAAACAATCATTTAATTGCGACCCGGCCTTGCCCTGATCAGTTTGCTTTGTTTGTTTATTAGTGTTTAACGGCCTATCAACAGCAAAAGTCATGTAAGGCCGGGCAAACTGGTTCGATCCCGTTTTAACCTGCTGCATTGGGGGGGGGGGGGGGGGCGGGGGGGGGGGGGGGGAATCCCAAAATCAGAATGGAATATTTACATCGAGAACAAATATATTCGGCCCTGAAATTAGAATAACCTGACCTGGTGCCATGTCCATACCACATCAAGTCACTTGGCCCCTTCCCCTAAAATAGGATTACGAATATCGTAATACTCACATAAGGGGCATAACCAAATTCAACTGTCACATACAAAATGCCAAAGACGTATGTGAGGGCCAAACCAGGTCTCCAGTCGGTATTCCAGTAAGGATAAACCCCGATCGTTAAATTACCCATCGCGTGATCCCACCTGCCACCCACTACCCTGATTAGACTGCTCGTGGCCAACTGCGCTAATTTAATAAATAGCAAATATGCCAAGTATTTTCCTGTGCAGACTCACAGTATTACATTACTAATGCTAAACACTGTATACTCTAATCAGGCTGCAGGATTCCACAGGCTGACATAAGGCAACAGTGATTGAAATACAGTATACTTCACATCATATCCTTATTACTGACGTATAAATCAGGGCATTCAGTGCTGAACTGTCTGATCTGGTCTATCCTGGTCGCAATATCATTTCCACTCTTTACACTACACTGTGAACGTACATGACTTAATAAAATTAATGTACAGACGACTTGGATTGGAGTTTTACATCTGTCCAACATAGAGTAAATGAAAGTCATATGGACACGTTACAATTGTTACAGGTTAAAATGGGCAATATCTTCGTTTACAAATAGAACGAATTAGCTACTACAATTAGTTGGAGTGACATACACCAAGCACATGAGAATAATATGCCATAAAATCCCAAAATCAGAACTGAATATTTAATAGTATATATATTCAGCCCTGAAATCAGAATAATCCTGATCTGATGCCAGGTCCTCGCCACACCAGAATCACTTGCCCCCCCCCCCCCCCAAAAAAAAAGCAGTAGGATCTGTAATAGTCTTACTACTTTTATAATGGACAATAACCCAATTAAATTCCCAAGTAACAAAAGAGCCAAAGATAAAAACGTACCTGAGGGCCAAACCAGGCAAATCGTGATTCCTATAAGGAGGAACCCCTACCGTTAATTTACGCCGTCACGTTCGCCCGACCACCACCCACTATCAGTAGATATGACCTACTCGGTATTCAGGCTAGCATCCAAGTCTGCATAAGCAGTGTAAATCACTCATACATAACCGGTGCAAAATCCAATACGGGTGGTGCGTGCAGGATCGATATTTCACACACAAAGACCTATTCGATTGTCGTTACATGGCTATTCGATTGTGTAACCGGTGTTACAAATAATGGATGATAAAGAAGACAGACAGTCTCGATCATTCAATGACCTGGGTAATGACCTTAACATTGTATTTAATGGTTGTTGACATGTTTATTATCACGTCATAACACAATGATATCTATTTGATGACGTCCGCAACGTGCGACGTTCAGTTTGGGGTCGCCGACTCTTCATGGTGACGGAACTTAACATTAATTTGATAATACTCGTCATCAGAATACCATTCAAGTGCATATGACGGATACTCTTAGTGCCACTTTCCATTATCGTGGGTAAGACACAAAATATCAAAACAAAATAATTATGGCAATAAAAGTCGTGTACAGACGTGTTGTTAGGACCCCGCCGATAATTTAGAACCCTGTCCGTCCGTCCGTCCGTCCGCCGTTTGTCCGTTTATTTTTTTGAAGTTTTTGTAAGAGTTTCTCAAATAACCTACATATATAGGGGCTCTAATTACGGCAACAAACCACATTAGATTTTCTAGTTTATAATAAGCTTTTCTTCCGAGGTGGCACATCATAATTATTTGACGTAATTCGGCCGGTTGTATTTCATGTGTCCAACATGAACTTGTCACACCTTTGATTTACCAGTATACTGATGGGCAGAAATCCACGCCCACCATATTTTATTAAACATTTTAAAATGTAAACTTTGTACAGTACCATTAATTTCTTGAATATCCAGTATGACACAAAAGGGATGATATCTGGAAAACTAGTCAGTATGCTTTAAACGAATTAAACAGTACTACATATATATATAGCACTGTTAAAATGTCACATGATATGCCGTAAACCACACTAACAGTTAAAGCTCTTGTGAACGTTTCACTAAACTTCGTACGATAAAAATGTTCGTATGAAGATGTCTATGACTTTGCTTCTCACATTAACGTGTTCGTCTAATGCTACCATTTTGAACCTACAGGTTCATGTCATGAAATACACCACATCCACCATGTCCATGAACGAGTTTCCAAAATCGGCTCTCAGAACAAATGTTATTGTAGATTTATCTTTTGCACTTACGAACTTCTTAGTCGTACGAAGTTTAGTGAAACGGGCCCCAGGGTGTGTTTCTGCCAAACATTGAACGACAAACATACAGTGGAGCCTCTCTAAACCGGCGAGACCCTAAGATGTCCCCAGGGTGTCCCTCCCAGGGTGTCCGGTATAGAGAGGTTCTGCTGTAATTAAGCACTCCATGAAACACCAATAAACAAACAAACAAACACACACATGATATGCCGTAAAGCAAACGAACAGTTAAAGCTCTGGTGTGTTTCTACCGAACATTGAACGACATACAGAGGAGCCTCTCTAAAACGGACACCGTGGGAGGTCCATACGTGGCGTGGGGTAATGGTGAATGAATGTTTCTTTTTCCAGAAAATGTCTCAGATATAAAAAACCGTTTGTGCATACTGCGTGGGTATGTACAATGTACCTTTCATAAAAAACATGGTTTGGTAGCACTTCAGAATCATTTCCATTGGAAATGATTCTAAAGTGATGCCAAATCACGTTTTTGATAAGAAATGGAAACTACAAATAGACAGCACACGTAAGGGTTAATTATCAGAAAAGGGATATGTTATGTAAATCATAAGAACCATCCGGCACAACATATTCGGTAAATATATTTTCTATTGCATACCGTATTCAATGTGTATGTCCATTTTCTCTTTGGTCTAGCGGGGTCCCGAGGTTCATGGATGTGTCACCGCATTATAGAGGACCCCCCCCCCCCCCCCCCACACACAGGAATGCATTTGTGAAATATGAAGCAGTTACGCGAAAGGAAACCGAAATTATAAGAAATTTGCCCGAGCGTTGAGGTTGTGAATGCACTACGTATATTAAAGGTGCTTGCCCACTCATTAGGCACAACATGTTTATTACAGGAATTAAATAAGTGTATACTTTACTATTCCACCAGTTCTAAACATTACAAGAGGCAAAATAAACAATCAACCACGATTACTCCACGTATTGATTGACATTATTATACATTTAATATCAGACGTAAATTTCCATACTGATATCAGGGGCAATAACCGTGTTTCCTTACAATGTTAACGGTCATTACTATTTATTATCTGTATTTATTTTTTGATGTGCAATGATCATACTTTATAATATGTCGAAAATATTATTTTTTTAGGTGACGCATGAATTAGTATAAAATAGATTGGTCAGTAAGCGAGGCTTAAAGAATACCCCCCGCGTGGGCCCAGGCACCCCTAAAATATTTAAACATTTCCAAGTGTGGGGCTTGTGACATTGACTCTGGGCTTAGCGGGAGCGGCATGAACGTGAATTTGTCACAGGGTAGTAGAGGTCCATTGGAGCAATGCGTGTATGAATGAAATGTGAAGCAGACTAAGTATTTGACCTTGACCTTGGGATCAGCTGGGGTTGGATGATCGTGGATTTGGTACAGCATGGTAGTAGAGCCTTACAGGAATGCATGTGTGAAATATTAAGCATTTTGGATTAAGGAAATAGAAGTTATAACAATATTTCTCTGATGTCAAGTTTTGTAAAGAGACTAAGTATTTGACCTTGACCTTGGGATCAGCGGGGGTTGGACGGTCGTGGATTTGATACAGCATGGTAGTAGAGAGGAATGTATGTATGAAATATTAAGCATTTTAGATGAAGGAAATAGAAGTTATAACAATATTTCTCTGATGTCAAGTTGTGTAAAGAGACTAAGTATTTGACCTTGATATTTTGATCAGCGGGGGTTGGACGGTCGTGGATTTGGCACAGCATGGTAGTAGATCCTTACAGGAATGCATGTGTGAAATATTAAGCATTTTTGATGAAGGAAATATAAGTTATAACAATATTTCTCTGATGTTAAGTTTACGGACGTACGGACACGCACACACGCACACACACACACGGACGGACGGACGGGCGGAACGTAACGGAACGGAACGGAACGGACGGGGACGGGGACGGACGGACGGACGGACAACCTGACTCCAGCATACCCCCCACCCCCACAACTCATTGCGGGGGGTATAATAATTAAAAATATCACGCCTCATTTGCATGTGAAAATTGGCTGATACCGCGAGTCACTTATCGGTTTTATACATATTCGTAAATGATTATATCTGTATTAGTGTATACATACGGTTAGGTTTTGTGATTCTACATTTCATCAAATAAAAATATTTGGGGAGGGTGACTTATGTTATTGATGAAAAGGTACTTACATTTAAATATTTGTTACATTGTATGTGTTTAATAGCCAAATGTTTGTCGGCAGAAAATGTAGAACAGTAGTTGCTTCTATGTCACACATGCCTACCTCTGAAGGTCCTCTGTTATGCTGTCACAAATCCATGATCATCGGGCCCCTGCTGTACCCAAGGTCAGGGTCACATATTTGGTTGGTCCTTTCAAAACCTTTACGCTCGGGTAAATGTCTTATAATTTCTGTTCACATTCGTGTAACTGCTTCATATTTCACAAATGCATTCCTCTATTAGTTCTGTATTATGTCGTGACAAACCTCGAGGGAATCACAAATATAAACTAGAAATGTGGCCTGTCGGCACACGAATACCCCCACTGGCAGCCAAAGAAAACGAGGCATTTTTGATTATAAGCCATTTAGCCGAGCGTTAAGGTTTCAAACGCATCAAGTCTGTGACCTTGACCCTGGGCATAGTGTGATAGTCCATGCATCGGTGTAGAAGATATAGAACGGAAGGGAATTTCAATAGGTTTGACATTTGACCTTCAACTATGACCTTGACCTTGGACGTAGGTGCGTGGTTATTGATCGCGACACACCTTCTCATCCTGAGAAACATTTAACCCAAGCCATTTGATAATCCATGCATGGGTGTAGAAGATATAGAACGGAAGGGAATTTCAATAGGTTTGACCTTTGACCTTCAACTGTGACCTTGGACGTAGGTGCGTTGTTAGCAATTTGATAATCTATGCATCGGTGTAGAAGATATAGAGCGGAAGGGAATTTCAATAGGTTTGACCTTTGACCTTCAACTGTGACCTTGACCTTGGACGTAGGTGCGTGGTTATTGATCGCGACACAGCTTCTCATCATGAGAAACATTTGTGCCAAGCCATTTGATAATCCATGCATCGGTGTAGAAGATATAGAGCGGAAGGGAATTTCAATAGGTTTGACCTTTGACCTTCAACTGTGACCTTGACCTTGGACGTAGGTGCGTGGTTATTGATGGCGACACACCTTCTCATCATGAGAAACATTTGTGCCAAGCCATTTGATAATCCATTCATCGGTGTAGAAGATATAGAGCGGAAGGGAATTTCAATAGGTTTGACCTTTGACCTTCAACAGTGACCTTGACCTTGGACGTAGGTGCGTGGTTATTGATCGCGACACACCTTCTCATCATGAGAAACATTTGTGCCAAGCCATTTGGGAATTTCAATATTTTTGACCTTTGACCTTCAACTGTGACCTTTACCTTGGACGTAGGTGCGTGGTTATTGATCGCGACACACCTTCTCATCATGAGAAACATTTGTGCCAAGCCATTTGATAATCCATGCTTCGGTGTAGAAGATATAGAGCGGAAGGGAATGTCAATAGGTTTGACCTTTGACCTTCAACTGTGACCTTGATCTGTGACGTAGGTGCGTGGTTATTGATCGCGACACACCTTCTCATGATGAGAAACATTTGTGCCAAGCCATTTGATAATCCATGCAACGGTGTAGAAGATATAGAGCGGAAGGGAATTTCCATAGGTTTGACCTTTGACCTTCAACTGTGACCTTGACCTTGGACGTAGATGCGTGGTTATTGATCGCAACATACCTTCTCATCATGGTAAACATTTGTGCCAAGCCATTTGATAATCCATGCATCTGTGTAGAAGATATAGAGCGGAAGGGAATTTCCAACAGACCGACAGACCGACCGACCGACAAGCTGACTCCTATATGCCCCCAACAAACTTTGTTTATGGGGGTATAATAAACCTTGCGCATCTACTCAGCAGAATAAAGCTACATACCAAGTTTCAGATCTGCAGCTAGTACGGCTGAACAGCTTTACGAGTTACAAGGTTGGTGACGAACGGGACGGGACAATGGTAACACTAAATGCCCCCTCCACTATCGTTGTGTGGCATGCAAATTATATCAACGTTAGGTTGTGGACGCCGGCGTCGACAAACGCCGGGGGTAGCCAATAGATCTTCCCGCATTTCGTGCAGACGATTTGATTTGATTTAAATGTATCATTTTAGGCCGGGTTAACGGGATCGAACGATATATTCAGCCTTGCTATTAGAATAACCTAAATTGCATGGTGTCACTTAGGCCCTCTCACCAAAAGTAATATGATTAGTAATACTCTTATTACTTTTATAATAGGTATAACCGGATTCAACTCTCACGTACCAGAAAGCCAAAAATGTACCTGAGGGTCTAACCAGGGATATCGGGATTCCGTTATGGATGAAACACATCGTTAAATGTACCCTTCGCATGCACCCAACCAGCCAGCCAATCGTGCTTGCGAGCTATTAACCGGTTTTACACACGCTGGCTGCTACAAAACGATGGTTTTGTGGCGGGGTACGACCATTTTAAATAAACAGCAGCTTTATGGATTGTTTCGGGCACACGAAAGTAGTCAAATTCGTTGCCCGCCTTTATTTAACATAATTGTATCAGGAGTTCGTAGAACCCTGGATGGTCTGTTGCTACACATGACAATAAGTCGATTCTGGTCATTCCGACGTAGACTGACATCTGCGAATTATTTTCTTAACCCTTTCAACACTACAGGCCTCTTTAGCAGCGTTCGAAAACAGTACAGATCCAGATGAGCCAGCTCGTAACGAGCCGTCTCATCAGGATCTGCACGTTTTGAAAGTATTTTTCATATTTCTTTTAGAAAGACACCCCTTTCTTATAAATAGACAAGTCTGAACATCATTTTGTAACGGTAGAATTGGTCCTTAAGTTAACATATCTCAGTACATTTCAGTTATATATGGTTGAAAGGGTTAAGTTCCTGCATTGTCCACACTAGGTACGAAGTTGTGCTGGGAAAAACTTACAGAAAGTCCGAGGCCGTACAGGTACGTCCCTTGAAAAAAATCGACGAACGCCACTGTACCGAATCGCCTTTCCTATGTTTTCCAAACGTAACTTCGTACCTACTGTGGTATTATTGACTAGTCGTCAGACGTGGCCTTAATACATGGCAATGTAGTCAACTTTCATTTAAGGAGCCATGTGACCCTGATCATCATATGATTTAAACTTAAACATATTTGCTTCCTAAATGTATAATTGATACTGTTGCCCTGACTTTCTACGTATATTGTCCTACTTCACATTTCGCTGTCAAACGCCACAAAAGGTAAAGTTGGCTGATGGCTTGAACACACAACGTTGGCCGAGTTGGCCCTCCATATGCCGTATAGGATACAGTGTTCACATATATATATGTTATACATACATTCTATCGCATTTTGGAAACAATTATGTTTGCATCATATAATGATCAGGGGTCTCGTATGTCCTTAATGTATAAATATGAAATAACGTTTTGCTTTATTATAAAAATGAAGATACTAAAACCATTGAATGAAACAATAAATACACCGGTCTGTATTTTGCTTATTCACCGGCTTCTATCACAGGTTCTTGAAGAACGGTTAATATTTCTGTGTTTTGTGGGTAATTTCGGTATATCTGGTGGTCTGTGCATTGTTACCAACATACAATTTACATCATCTTCCGCAAGTGACACGTATAAATACGAATTTGACAGTATAAAATGCGTCCGAAAGTTCGGAGCGGTGAATGTGTTGATAATTGGCGATTTCTGTCGTGTGTAATGATTGAGCATTATTTAGTATTTGCACAAAACCAACGAAATCCACCGAAATCTACCCAATATTCTCCAAAATACCCAAAAGACACCAACATACTGACCATCTGTTCAAACACCTGTGGAATCTATAATACAGGAGCTGTCACACACGTACATGTAGTACGAAATATACACATATGTTGTTGTGACTGGATTAATGGTGATTACGGATTTTGCGACCAGTGTAGATCCTGAGCAGACTGTGCGGATCCGCACAGTCTGCTCAGGATCTGCACTGTTCGGCGTTCCATCAGTGAAACATCTGCAATGCTTCTAATAGGCAATGTATAGGAGTGTTCTATTTAAACGTATATGCCCACTCAGTAGGCACAAAATGTTCTTATATGAATTAAATAAGTGCATAATTGTGTCACTATTCCACCAGTTCTAAAAATTACAAGTGCCCGCTATACAGATATAATCATTTAGTAATATTTATTTTCATATGCAAATGAGGCATGATATTTTTTAATTATTTATACTAATTAAATGTGTCACCTGAAAAAATAACATTTTCGACAGATTATAAAGTATTATCAGTGTACATCAAAACATAAATACATATCATAAATAGTAATGTCCGTTAACATTTTATGGAAACACGGTTATCGCCCCTGATATCAGTGTGAACATTTCCGTTTGATATAAACTGTATAATAATGTCGATGCCAGAAAATGTCTCAGATGATGTCTCTGATATAAAGAGTGAGTGAGTGAGTGAGTGAATAGGGTTTAACGTCCGCTTTTCTGACATAGAGGTACAAGCCTCAGGGAGTCTACACGCAGACGGGTCAACGGGGTCGTGTCCCGTATCCACCTGTCCGAGGGGGTAAATCCCAACTTCAGAACTCAATATTTACAATCAAAATATATATTCAGTCCTGAAATTAGAACAACCTGATCTGGTGCCAGGCCCTCGCCACACCAGCATCATTTATCCCATCCCCTAAAAGTAATAGGATTAGCGCTAATCTTACTTTTATATATGGGGCATAGCCTGACTCAACTCTCACACACAAGAAAGCCAAAAATGTACATGAGGGCCAAATCCGGTATAGTGGGTTCCGGAAAGTATGAACCCAATCGTTAAGCCAGTTTAGTCGCCTTTTACGACAAGCAATGGCTACTGCAGCACAGATCAGTTGATCCCACCCAGGTGCCTGCACGGGGCCTCTGATATAAAGAACATTTTGTACCTACTGAGTGGGCATGTACCTTTACAATGGAGCTAATATTGGACACGCATCATATGAGCCCCGTTCTCCAGTCACAACCACATATAAAGAACACGTTGATATGTTTAATAAATGCAATATTGTCACACAACACTATTATAAAACATAAAATAATGGGGAATCGTAGTCAGTTATTTCCCATTGAAAATATATTTATAGAGATCCGGTCCTATGCCGTATTTCAGCATCTTACTGAATAGCACAAGAAAAATGTGTTTTGCTAACAGAGTAGACCCAGATCAGACTGCACACATGTGCAGTCTGATCTGAGTCTACACTGTTTGCAATAACATGAATACGTGTGAAAAATGAATCTGGCACATAATGTAGTCTGATCTGGATCAACACTAGTCGAAATCACTGCAATTGCTCCTTTTCACATCATATAATTCTACAGTCGCCCTTTTCACAAGCAATAAGGTCCCAAACTACACAATTTGGACTGGATTTCTATAAATAAATAAATTAAAAGGGAGATAACTAGCTACGATCTCTCATTACGGTGCACACCAGCGCACACGTGGGTCACTGGCTAAGAAAATGGACATTCCGACATCTGTGACCAGCATAGCCAGAGGTCAGCCTGCTCATCCGCGCAGTCTGATTCACAGGCGATCGGCATGTTGATAGGATAGTGCAGTATACTTTTGTTTAGACATGTTTATACTTTTTTTAGACATGTATAAAAACAAGAGGGCCATGATGGCCCTAATTCGCTCACCTGACTCCATGAACACCAGAGGAGAACGTGACATTGAGTTCATGTGTTTTAAAAAAAATGCGCTATTTTTAGATGGCGGTCATCTTGGATTAAGCGATGACTCATTTTACCAAATCTGAAAATGCTTCACACAAGGATCTTAACTTCCTATGAAGTTTGGCCAGCATCGGCCATGTGGTTCCCGAGAAAATGACGTTCAAAATCTTGAATAAATGGACCTTTTGGTGGCCATCATGGATGACATAATCATCCCATTCCGGCAAATATTGCACCAGATCAATCGCCTCATCGATACCTTCAAGTTGATATATGACATGAGCATATTCAGTCAAAAATAAAAATTGACCCAATTTGACCACATGGG